>BLKR01004876.1:0-95671 GCA_011170035.1 Teleogryllus occipitalis | reverse complement strand
CCAATAGAATAAATCATTTAGAAAATTATGGTAACAGTCGCAACGTTGGGAAACTTCGAGGGGCTACGCCAGAACAGAAAATGTGAATTAAATTAAATGATGTAATATTTTGTAGGAGAAGCGACAGCGATCGAGTGATGTTAAAAGAAAAAAAGAGCTGACGATCCGGACACAACAATGACAGGGGAAGCGCGGTCGAAGTAGCTTGAATACGGACGCATGTTGAAACGCTCCGCAAAAATTTTTATTCTTAATAGAAAATTGCGTTCAGTTTGTGAATAGAGTGAAATATATCGTGTTTAGTAACTGTCGAGTTAATGGAAAGATAAAACGTGGAAGAGATATTTATATATTTCACGAAAACAGTGTTCGCGGAACACTGTCGCCATATTGTCGGTCGCAGTTAACAAAAACTAGTATAATAATTAGTGAGTAGTTTTAATCAGGGATATTCTTCATTTAAAGTAAATTTGTCGTTAACAAACGTGTGTGGAAATGGATGGATGCTGTGGGGAGATGAATTAATGGATGCTGCGTGTATACTACGGAGGTGACATGGAACAATGGCGTTACGCGGATGGCCGATTTCTACGAAAGGAAAGTGCAATAACTTTGCGTAATTTAATAGTTCAGATAAATGGGAAGAAAGAACAGACTAGGTTTTAATGTACAAGACCAAGTTTTTGTGGAAATAATAATAGGCTATATTCAGACAGAATAGGGGATGCGCATTCAAGTGTGAATGATTTGTTTTGTTTTTTGTCGATTGTGTAAATAGTAAGTGTGAATGTGATTTTTATGTATTTCAGGTATTGTGTTTTGTTGTTTATTGTGTTGCATTTGTGTATGTTTTTGTTGTTATGTCTCCAGCGGAGTGTGGAGAGAGTGAAAACCAGAAAAGAATAAATAATGCCGGACGTACTTGGTTCGACAGTAAGCCATATGACATGATTTCGTGATTTTGTATTAAACAGTGACCTACGCCCAAGTGTCCAAGTATCTCGTTAGGCTCCTGTACAGGCCAACCACAGCCTCACGCCCAGTAGTTTTATAACATTGAAGGAGTAGCTAAGTAACGGGCACAGTTTTAGATAAAGGAGGCAAAAGCTAGCAGGGCAGAAATTTGTATAGATTTTATATAGAGTAGAGAGATTCAAGGTATAGTCGTTTTATTACATATTGTCGCCGCAACGTGGTGCGGTTATATACAGATTTGGGATAAGTAGGCAAGACGTTCCATTACAATATATATATATATATATATATATATATATATATATATATATATATATATATATATATTGTGACGTTCGTGGCCTGGCCACAAACTTACACGGCACCCACACATCTTCGACGGTGACGTAGTGATTAATAACATCAGAAGAGCAGCATGGAAGAGAAAAGGCGCGACCTGTCGGTGGCGGCCAGAAGCAGCGGCGGGGTAATTTCGACGGAGGGGCGGCGCGCATAGGGGTTCTGTGACGTCAGAGCCGCATTTATACGGCGGAGCGGCGAAAAGCTGCTTTCTTCTCTGTTAATCCGACGACACGGGCGAAAGCACTAGTTCTATGAGTCTGGTAGCGTAGGCGAACGCGTAAGTTCTCTACGAATTTGGTAGTGAAAGTGAATAATTGGGTGGTGTGAGCGTGGAGGATTAGTTGGTATAGGAATGTGATTGCAATACGAACATATTGGTAATCCGCTGCAAGCTCGTTAGAAAGAAAGCGGTCAGAGCGAAGTAAGAACAGTAAACGTTTTTTTTCAAGAGTGCTCATTTCGTGCAGAGGACAGTTTTGTGAAATCCAGTGGAGACTGCGTGTATTAGCGCTGCAGCCATCCGAAGTGCAGCTGCGACGCCCAGTGTAGTAACGCAAAGATCCGATTTTGCGACGCGCCAGAGACTTGGAGCGCGGGCATACACGTTCGTGGCGAGGACGAAAAAAAGAGAAGAGGGGAGCCGGGAGCGGATGAAGCGTACGAGAGAAGGGCCTGGTTTGACCGATCGCGTGACGGACAGGTGACGCGTACGAGAGAAGCTGGAGTGACGTCACTGCGACACCGGGCAGCGGGAGTGCCAAGGTTGCCTTCGAGCGAACTGGAGAGCGCCGTAAAGGTAACCGAACTTGCGACTTTTCGTGCGAAGATTGGTGCGGACCAGAAAGTGGATAACGGCAAATTTGCGTGGTAGTTCATGTGAGAAACTCCCTCAATTCAGTATAGAAAGACTGTCACCTTTTAAACAAATTCGTTGAGGTTTAAATTCTGCTAAAAGTATGCCTTGTTTGATTTTGCCAAAGGCCAAAACCTTGTACAATTTTACGGCAATGTTATGTAACTAACTGGCTTTATTCTGTGTTATTGGGGAAAGATTAAGTTGTTCCACTATTGGATGAATGTGTATATTCTTTTTTATGATTTAAATTGTACGTATTATAGTAAATTTCCATGTTACTTTGTTACATCACTTTCTCATACCCTAAAAGATCCTGCCCCCCGATATATTTAAGCTCGAAAGAGCATTCTATCAGGGCGTTTCCACGAGTGGAGGCGAGGCGTTACAATATATATATATATATATATATATATATATATATATATATATATATATATATGAATGTGGAAGTGTGTGAATCCATAGAAAACTACAATTGGATCAGCTGATCGTTGCAATTTTTCTCGAAACACGAATTGAATTCGATCAGCTGTTTGCCAATGACAAAGAACAGTCAATATCGGAGGTCAAAACTTACGATCTCCTTGTGGGAAACTGTAGTGGAAACGGTGATCGAAAATATTTTATTTTTTTGTAACCTTTACCATCCAAGGAAACTAAAAAAATCGGTTGAAATTGGCCTGACATTTAAATATTACTATTATTGAATAAGCAAAAAACTTCGCGCACTACCGCTTTGGGGCATAAATCGCTAACATTCGCTAACATTCATATATCGCTTTATATTCGTATTCCCTTTTTGAAGTGTACTTTTCAAAACATGCGTCAGTTCTTTTCAGTGTCCAATGTGTACTCGTCGTAAATTATTTGCTTCATAGTTCTTCATCCGGTTCTTTTACATAATACGGAAAGGACAGATAACGGTTTTTGACAATTTATGAGAATTCACCTACACGAAATTCTGTGTGTGCCTGCCGGTCAGGAATTCACTCTCCAGATCTGCATCCAGTAGATTTAATGCAAAAAATTGAAGTTTGTAGATTTAGATATAAGAAACAGACCGGGAGAAGTGTGTCAGAAAATCAACTTTCACGGCAGTACCTCCGACCGGGAGGTCCCAGGTTTGAGTCCCGTCTGTGGTAGGATTTTCAGACACTAGATAGTTGAGCTCAGCTGGGTCAAGTTCTGCCGCTGTCTGGAGATGAATTCTAGCGGCTGGCTGCTCTGATTGATAGTTCTCCGTGGTCCCTCTGATCAATACCAGGCGTTTATTATGCAGTACCCTGAAAAACTGTGCGCGATCTTTTCTTCCCATTCCTTGTTCTATCCTCCTCATCCCTTACTTACAGACACACTTATTTGCACTACACTATTACACATGCCGTGAGACCGGTCGGAAGCTTAGAGCTTGTCCCGTCTGGGGCGATGCCCTGCCGGTGAGAGATACGTGGTTGAAGAAAAACCCCGTTAGCCGATGGTGGGTCAGCGCCAGATCTCGCCATTCAGCGGGGGATGATTACCGCCCCCCGAGCAAAATGCATGCACTATGGGAATAAAGATCTTCGCAGTTGACCCGCCCGAAATCACTAATCAATCAATGATATTACAACTCATGATAATCACGAATTGCTAAAACAGTGGTCTACGACTTTAATTGATTGATTTATTCATGTTTCCGGGCGCGTCAACTGCTCTGGTCATTAGTCCCGTTAGTGTAGTGCATATTTTTCTCGGGAGATGGCGGTGATCTTCCCCCGCTGGATGGCGAGATCCAGCGCATACCTACCGTCGGCTAGTCGGGTTTCCCCCTAACCAGGATTCTCCCACCAGCGGGACACCGCCCCAGCCGAGACAAGCTCTATGCTCCCGATCAGACTCCCGGAATATATGGTAGTGTAGTGCATGTAAGTGTGTGTGTGTGTAATGGGAGAGGACAAGGAATGGGAAGGATAGATCGCGCGCGGTCCGTGGCCCGTTTGATAGGGTGCTGCACCGGCATTCGCCTGGTGTTGATCGGAAAAGTACCGATCAGAGCAGCCGGCCGCTAGAATTCTCCTCCAGACAGCGACTTAATTCGACCTAGCTGAAAAGCTAGTGTCGAAAATCCTGCCGCCGTCAGGACTCGAACCTAGGACCTCCCGGTCAGAGGCGCTGCAGTGACATCAGTTGATGCACTGAGCTACCGCTTCCGGTCTCTACGACTTTAAAACCAGGTTCTTGTGTCCTGAAGAGACACGAGTTTTGTAGAGACAGGTACATTTTTTTTAGGACAGGCTGCAATATATAGAGAAAGTTTGGCAAATGATGAGGTATATGAGAGAAATGAAAGGGGAGATGTGGCAACGGTGTAATTGTTCTTAAACTCAATTCTACAAAATGAGACTCTTTGAACTTTGTAATATATCTTTGGTAATACAGTTCTATTGAGTACTATCATTCCATAGGATGTGTGGCCAGAAAAGTGCAGAAACTCGAAATCTATGCAGAAGTAAATTAAAGAAATAGTCGTAAATACTCTTTCACGATAAAATTAAAGGGACTATCTGATTTTATATGCAATTTATTTTCAACGCTTAGTATTATTAGAATGATTAATTTCTCACAGTACCGGACCTTCAAATCTATAATATTTTTAGTTGCTGTTCGAGGATGGGTCCTACTACAAAGACATTTTCACTTTTCAAACAATTATTTAAAATGAATGTATGCAGTTTTAGCACGGATCCAGCTACTATGTAATAAAATTCAAACTTCATAAATCATGGCAGGATAAAGAGATACGAAGGGAATTTCGATTTTAGAGACTGTCCGTCTTCAATATATGACTTGGTTCATTGCATGTATCAATATCTTACTCGTAAAATTATAAAGATATTTCGGCTTTCCATATAAAGCCATATTTGAATTGGTACACAGATTTCAAGGTTACAATGTTCCCAACTTACTAATTTTTCATGGTGAAGAAAATAAGACCTCCCGAAACCCTCTTAAAAAATCTCAAAGGCGTAGATCAACCAATTAAACATAAGAACTCGAAGCTAAAACGATCCTGTCAATAATTCTTGACCTATCACTAAGACTCCTAGCAACATATTTCAACTCATAAGCTACAAACGAAATACTCCGAAGACCTGATACAAAACTCATTTCCTAGGAAACAAAACTGCTTACAAATATTCCAAAAACATTATACGATTCGCTACTAATGTATAAAATAAACCAAATGGATCATCACATACTTAACACAACCAGGAAAATCCGCACCTTAATTAAAGACTTTAAAAAATCTAACTCATACCATTTCACTATGCCTTCTACCTGACGGAACTCTCTCATATGACCCCCAAACAATATTATTTGCGAACAAATACTCCAAATTACATCATCGAGCACTTCCCTACTGCACTCTGATAACCGCTCAACAACTGCAGGAGAAACTAAAGTTTCGTGACTTATCCTGTATATGTACAAAATGAACATAAATAATACTGAAGTTTTTAGAGAGACTATGTCTTCGACCTCCAGCTTTAACTACAACAAATTGAGTAAAATGTAAAACAGATTTCTCTATATAGTTTTCCGACCTCCCCCCTTACTTACATCTAAGTACAGACTAAGACACTAGATATGATCCGTATTGGCCAATACATAAGCGAATCAGCTAAATTAAACATAACCCCAAATTTCACGCAATTTATACATTTGAAGCAACACCAAAACGTTCTTACAAATGAATATTTCATCACCTACCATAAGTCATAAAGCTAACCTACAAACCCACTGAAAACAGGAATTACGTTACTCACTTTATACAATCATCCAGTAAATAGAAAATAACATAAATCCATCTTTATTTTCCTCTCTCTCTCCCTCTCCTTCCCTATTCTTCCCATTCCTTCTCATTCTTCTTGTCCAAACACCAGCTTGTCTGGGGTAGCGAGAGGTTCCTTTTCCCCACCCCATTCCGCATACACCAGACTTCACTTACCCAAACCGGGAAGAGCTCTCCTAGAAGGCCAGGAAGATAACCATCAAACTACAACGCTCTTTATTGCCTTTTCTGGCACTCCTTCTGGAATTTTCTTACCTAAAACACTTCTGTAGTTTCCTTCGTAATCATAGTCGTGAAATCCAATGAATGCTTTTTTAATGTTTTTTCTTTCCATGATGTACAGCAGTACATCCACTTCGGGCTGGAAATAAGAATATCAGATAATATATTTTTATGTGCACTGGGGAAGTATAAAGCATTTAAGTAATGAGTAAACAACAAATATTTTAATTATGATATTGTGTTTTCCCTGTAATTTATAATATAATTAAATTTTTTAATCTTTTTTAAATTTATCTTTTACATGTTTTACTAATCTAACTCTGTTGTACATCTGGTATCGAATTAAGTTTAATAATAATAATAATAATAATAATAATAATAATAATAATAATAATAATAATAATAATAATATATGTAATAAATATATAATAATAAATATTGAACCAAATGTTATCGATCAAGAAATTAAATTGAACTATTGAGAAAATCCTTCCATTTAAAAAACATTTTTAATTATGGCCGGCTTAAGAGACATGAAGTTTAGCAGGTTTCCTAATACCATGTTCAGGGGGAATTTCCTTGTTGGAGGCGGATTTCCCAAAGGGCGAATTATATGTAGTGTGCCATGCCATGTTGTGCCCGAATCAGATCCTATTTACGCTGAGTGAGAATACAACGCAAATATTAGAACGATACTGTTTGTCAATTATCATAACCCGCTTAACGTTTATGTGTTACGCTCTTTTGGTGAGATCCCTGCAATTGTCATGACAAATTAATATTAGCACGGACATCAAAGAAGAAAAAACTAGAGAAGGACAAGAGGGAACATTTAGAGATTAAGAAGGAGAAGAAAGGAGAAGGCGAAACAGAAGAAGGATGGGGAGCAAGAGCAGCAGAATGACACAACAAAGAAAAACAAGGACGATTTTTGCTTAGCCCACTGGTGTGTTCTATATTCACTTAATATATTCTACATATTCTACACATAATTTTTTGCTTATGCTCAGCTCAGAGAACTATAACTGATAACGTCGTTTTGTGAATTCCACGCGGAAAATATGAGAGCCAAATTACAAATAAAGGTGTTTAAAACTCACGTGGTACCAAAATCTAGCATTCAAAACAACAGAGCACACGTCGTAGAAAGAGAAAGAATAGGTCAAGTTTTGAAGAGCCCGGTTAACAAGTTTCATTAACAAGCATTTTATACACACCTTTCTGTTAGAAAAAAGCACGCTTAAATTTTTTTACAAAAAATATCAAGACTGGTCCTCCGAAACCCATTTGTGCAAACAAAATTGCATTAATAGTATGTTACGCAACTAGTTTAAACTGTTAAGCTTTATTGAGTGGACGCGTTGAAGCTTTATGAGTCAACGAGCAACCTTAGAAGCGAATTTTTTGAATTTTTACGAATTCAATTACATTACAAACGGGTGGAATAGGTTAACTTTTGTATAAAAGCATTATACATTTATAAGATAATCAAAGTTAATTTTTGGAAACAACTTTTATTATGACGAAAGGTTATTTGTCATCTGTGCAAAAAATTGGTGATCGGCTGTGCAGTTTAGGGCTACGTCTCATGGTTCTCTCTCTGGGATTGGCTAAATGTATGTTGACGCAATTATTTGGGCCATAAATGGCATACACATCATTACATGTGCCGTTTTATGAACGATTTCTTGTCACGAAAAAGGCCGCTTATAATGCTGGAAACAAAAAAATGTATATTGAAAATAAATTGTACTCATGAACTCGTATGGGAAGTGTTTCAGCCTGGTCGGTCAAGAAGCATTTGGAAAAACAAAATTGAATTCAAATATTGTACAATGACAATAAATTGAACTCGCGAACTTCGTACAGAAAGTTCTTAGGCTCGTCAGTCTAGTAGCATTTGTGCAAACAAAATTGAAATAAAATATTGTACGGAGAATATAAATTGAACTCATGAATTTCGTACAGAAAGCATTCAGTTAGGTCAGTTAAGTATCATTTATACTAAAAAAAATTGAATTAAAATTTTTTACGATGAAAATAAATTAAAATCATAAATTTCAAACATAAAGCATTCAGCTTGCTCGCTCAAGTAGCATTTGTGCACACACAAAAATTCAATATTATAATTCAATTTTTTTATTCAATTCATTTAATAATTGAAATATAATTGTTTGAATTGAAATAAAATTTCATTTCAAGTTCAATTCGAATTTCAATCATTTCAGTTCAATTCGAAAATTCAATACATTCAAAATACATTGAACTCACGAACTCACCCCGGTGTTGGGCACAGCGAGATGAGCCCCGTCTGCAGCACACGTGGCGTTGGCCTCCAACCAGACCGCTTCCGGGTAGAACTTGTACACCCCCACGTTGGAATAACGCAGGTACCCGTAAGGAAAGAACGGGGCGGCGGTCTGCGGCGTCGTGTTGGCCGCCGGGGGCAAAGTCAGGGACGTGGGGGAGGCTGGCTGGGTGGGGGAGGGGGGCGGGGCACACGTGGGACACGCGGGGCATGGCGGGGTCACGGGACAACGCGGCTCGGGGCACGACAGGTTGACCACCGGCGGAGGGCAGACGGGCACGGGGCACGCGGGAGCCGTCGGGGGGCAGGTAGGAGCCACCGTCGGTCGCGTGCCGGTACACACACGCTCGCACCAGCCCTCCGCGTCGTCAGAGATGCTTCCGACGCACCAGTGGACGGCCGTCAGCAGGACGAATATGACTCTGGAAAGGAAAAAGTTGTGGCTTGATTACCAGTCAAATCTGACTAAACCTGTGCAAGCCGGAAACCTGCCTTAACCGGAAAATCTCTCCGGCCCGTGAAATTAAATGGCATTTACACAGCTTAAAACGTAACATGCCCAACGTGGAAATAGAATGGGATCTCGTGTTCTGGAAACCCTTTTAAAACGGAATTCCTGTGAATTTAATAGAATTGGTAGAGAGACACGAGATGGTCTTATTGAACTGAATACATTTGCAAGCTTGTTTTAAATTCTCTACCCTGTGACATGCGATTTGGTCGTTGCAGCCTCACAGTGGAGAGGGCTTGAGCTGTAAACGATATTCGACCTTATCACTTGTTTCTCATGACGTAGGCTGTAGGGGAATTCCCACCCTCCCGACTCTGAGCGTTGGAAGGTACACGGGCATGGCTTCTATTCTCGCGTCTCCCTGCCCCGCGTACAAAATCATAACCCATCGGCAAGAAACACATTACTAAAGGCCATAAGAGGGTATCAGAAAGTACAGTACACTGGAGTGGTACGCATTTTCCGTTGAAAGAGTCAACAAGCAGTTCCAATGCACTCACTAGGCCGTGAGATAGTGAGTATTTTTTTATGAGTTTGAGAATCAGTTTAATAATGGTTAAAAAACATAAAACTTTAACCTTAGATGAAAAAGTAAAACTTACAGAAGTAAGATAAATTGGAAAGCTGCCTAGGATGTATAATACTCATTTAGTGGTTGTTTCTTCTGTAAATAGTTAATGCTTAGTTAATGCCTTATTTTACGTGGCGAGACTCGGGCCATCAGGCCCGCTCTTCCGTCTAACCACGCAAATTACGTTACGCTCCTTTCACCACCTAGCGGAGAAAGGAGGTATTATCTTGGGCGACGAAACAGGCGGATCTCAATTTAGCTCAGAGGCTTCATTTAGGCTTGAGGATCTTTTACATGCAGTAAATATACTAACATGGGACAGCCGGCTTTACTTCCCCTCCGAAGGAAGGCGTACGAAGGATTTTTTCGCCCTTAAAAATCCACGGCTTCGATCGGGTTTGAACCCGCAAACTCGGGTACAAGAGTCCGGTACGCTGACCGTTATACCACCGAATCCAAATACATTCTATGTTAATGTTAATTATAATTAAGTCATGTAATTTACTAGTTTCAGGACGGAAATATCAATATCACAAGTGTCATAAAGAGAGCAATCCTGCATAAAACGGAAACCTTCTTAAATTGGAATATTTTGTCCCAATCGATTCCGTATTAGACATATTTAACTGTATTTGTACAAATTCGGTGTTGGCAGATGACATATTACGGTAATCCATAATTAAGGATTGACCACAAAGTATATTAAAACATAATTTGACATTAACTAGTGGTGCTACAGAACTGCCCAGACTTTCTCGTGTCAGTTGTCTAATTTCTTGTTCTGCGCATGTTTTCGGTTTTGCCCCACCCACTGCCATCTATCGTTTCAAAACATTTTTGGAAATTTTCTTAATATTTTGGTCTTATAATGGTAGACCTGAAACATGACTCAAAGAATACTATACAAGAGTAAACCCTGGTGGTTAATGACAGTTATTATTGAAAAATTCGTACTCGTTTTAGAGAAAATGTTGTTTGAGCGTTTCTGATAATGCGCAGATTCAAGCTTATTTTCACATAAAACGTTTTGTTTTTTCTAAAAACAACATTAAAAAGTATTTGAAGTAATTTTTCTCGCAAATGCAATAATGCATGCAGATTGCTGGTAATGTAAAAGTGTGAAAGATATTACAAAAAAATATATTTCTGTATTTTTTTAAACAAAAGAATAAATCGAACTTTGAACGCTATTGTTTCGTGATAAACCAAGCGATAGTCGGAGCAGTACCCTTATATTTAGGGACCACGCGCAATATTTCCCTCCTATATTTTTTTCCTCCTCTCCTCTTTAGTACACACACTGACACTTATATACAATACATTACCATATGTATCAGAAGACAGGTTGGAAAGTTAGGCTGGGTCGATGCTCTACTAGAGGAAATGCGTGGACGGCGATACCCAGGAAGATTGAGTGTGTGTTCGCAAACTTACGCGAAAAGTATTCATTTTTTCGAAACATTTTACATTAACGTATTTCAAAATCTATCTTCAATAAACAGATGTCATTAAGGGGAAATCTCTATCTTTAATATTTTTGTTATAAAAGAATTTCGAAAAAAAATTTGAATTTTCCAATTTTCAAAAAATCAGAGTTTTCAAAGAACATAAGACCCGCACAATTCTCTTCAATGTCCTTCACAGCATCCAAGAAAAAATTAATCAAAAACGATGGAGCCACTTTTTTTGAAAATTTTGAAAATGTCCTAGAAGCTACATGTAAAGTACCCCCCAAAATTAAAATATCGGTTTTAAATGCCAGGGGTCGTGACATTAGTAAGATCTATCGGGGAATAGCAATTTGAAAGAAAATCGACTGAACGGTTTAGCCGCTAGCGTTTTTCACAAACGGGCACACAGACGTTTTGTCATTTGATTTTTAAGTATCAAGAACCCACAAAACATGGATTCAGTACACCACGTGTTAGAGGATTATTTTTCCTAATTTAGCAACTAGATTTTTCCACTTTTTCGTTTTTAGGGCCCTGTAAAAAGAGTTTTTCTGCCAAAGATTCGCCGTATTTTCGCGCAGCGTTACATAACTTTCTCTCTACTCCGTAACGAGAAATTAAAAACTACCACGAAACCAGAGAAATTCAAGTGGTGACTGAAATGGAAATCATTTGATTCCGTTCTAATGGTTTGCACTCGCATGGGTAGCGTGACAACAAAAGTGACGATCCAGCGTGCCGTTGGCTCAGTGACCACGGGTTCTTAGGTAATTGGTGCTTTGCGTGGTGACTCCCTGACGAATGTCGGAGTAAAGTAACTGTCTCTCTACTGGCAAGCGGTAGCATGAAAGAGAAAATTCCGGTGATCGTCGGTTTAATTGACATATTCTAATTAGCACACAAAAATACAGGACAATCGGGAAATTTATTCAAAAACTCTTCACTATCTAATTTGTCAACATCCGTAGATGAAATCCGCTCCTTATCAGCCGGTGACGCGTCACCATGTGACCTTACCTGAGAGCCATCCCGACCAAAGTGGTGACCACCACAGAGATAGCTCTTGCAGAAAGACACCGTGAGGCTGCGAAACGGACGAGTACTCGCAGAAGCAATGTTGTAACGTGGCTTTTATCTCTCCGAAGGAGGTCCACTCCAAAACAGGAAACGACAGTATAGCAGCCACACTGTCCGGCCTCTGGCTTGCCGGCGCTTTCTGCCTCCAGCCGGGGAACCCTGACTCATGAGCAGTGATGGCGAGTGGCATTCTTCTTTAATGTAGTGATGGCCGTAGTTGTAGTTTGCTTGATTTGATCTGATTGGTTTCTTGTCACGTCAACTGATATAACGGGGAAGGGTGGCTCAGGTCATCACCTGGAAGCAGGAGGTCCTAGGTTCGATTCCCAATGGTGGCAGGATTTTTGACTCTTGTCAGCTAAGTCGAATTCAGTCGATGTCTGGAGGAGAATTCTTTAGTGCGATTTTTCTAACCGTGCCTATAGTAGATATCAGTTGTTGAGGGTTTCATCCAATCGGGATCTTCGCTGGCCTGCGAAGATTTTTCGGCACAAACCATTTTATGTTTCAAATATCAAATCAAATGTCCTAAATCAGAAAATGATTTTCGTTTGAGTGTATCACATACAGATTTTGTATAATACGTATTTACATAATTATTTTTTATATATGTTGCGTTCGAATAGTTCATGTAAAGATAAGCTAGTGAAAGATTGAACTCGTTGTCCGACAGTACTTAAAAACCATTACTAATATGTTATAGATGACGACCAAGACCTCCACCATAAGCGGCCTCTGTTCCTTGCTCTCCCTTATTCGTAAACAAACTTTCCAAGTATCGCGGCGCCAGGCTGTGCTCGACGGGCCGTGTCTTTCTCACGTGTCAGTCTGTTTTAAACGTGTATAGTGAGGTTGGGATTTTTATTTAAGTTGAGAGACGTTTTCAACCCTGTGATGCAGTTAGTTAGTAGGCTTAGTTTCACTGTGCCTGAGTTATATGTCACTACAGTGACGTCATCATGGTGACGTTCTAGCTCCCGATTGGATGAAACCGTCCACAGATATCTCCCAGAGGCGCGGTTAGAAAAATCGCAGTATAGCGACCGACTGCTCTGATCGGTAGTTTTCCGTGGTGTTTCCAATCAACAGCTGACGAGTGCCAGAGCAGCACCCTGCCAGCACAAACGGGGCACGGACCCCGCGCGATCTCTCCTTCCTCTTCCTTGTCTTATCCTCACCCTTTACACACACTTACACTAACATGCACTACACTACCACACATGCCGGAAGTCCAGTCGGGAGCTTAGAGCTGGTCCCAGTGGGTGCGGTGCCCCACTGGTGGGAGATACTTCGTTGAGGAAAACCCCACTAGCCGACGGTAAGTGACGGTAGTGACGCGCCCGGAATCAATAAGAATCAATCAATCATCAATCAACTGATATGTTTAATGCTTTATCTACGCCATAATTACATTAGTGTGGTTAATAATTTTAATGTGTTGATGTCGCTGTGTTCCTCTACTGCTGGGAGGAGAAATTCGGGGGTAAACTACACATCCGATTGTGGAGATATTCCCCGTCAGGTACACCCCACCAGCGGGGCACCGCCCCCCTCCATGACAAACTCTGAGCTCCCGAACGGTCTCCCGGCTTGTTTGGTAGCGGTGGTATAAGAGTATGTGTGTAAGTGAAGGGTAGGGGTATGAAAACACAGGGAGCGGTATCTCAGTGCATCAACAGATGTCAGTGCCTCTGACCGGGAAGTCCTAGGTTCGACGTCACCATGATGATACTAAGTATATAATACAATGCTACATACTAAGTTCTTTCCTGTATATACCGGGAGCGGTAGCTCAGTGCATCAACTGATGTTACTGCAGCGCCTCTGACCGGTAGGTCCTAGGTTCCAGTCCTGACGACAGCAGGATTTTCGACACTAGCTCTTCAGCTAGGTCGAATTTGGTCGCTGTCTGGAGGAGAATTCTAGCGACCGGCTGCTCTGATCGGTAGTTTTCCGTGGTTTCTCCGATCAAAACCAGACGAATGCCGGAGCAGTACCCTACCAAACGGGCCACGGACCGCGCGCGATATTTCCTTCCTCTTTCTTGTCCTATCCTCTCCCCTTACACACACACTTACACTAACATGCACTACACTACCACATATTCTGAGAGACCGGTCGGGAGCTTAGAGCGTGTCCCGGCTGGGGCGGTGCCCCGCTGGTGGGAGTCCTGGTTAGGGGGAAACCCCACTAGCTGACGGTAGGTCGGCGCCGGATCTCGCCATCTCCCGTGAAAAACATGCACTACACTTACGGGACCAATGACCAATGCAGTTGACGCGCACGGAAACACGAAAAATCAATCAATCTTTCCTGTATTTATCAAACACACTGATCCTTTCACGTTTGTTCTCTAATAAACACCTCGCCTTCTGAATATTCCACCTTGCCCACATTAATCCTTCCTCAAAAACCAGACGTCTCTCTAAAATATGTTCCCAGTATTCCTCGTCCCTCTCAAAAATCTTACATTTTCTCCTCAGTATTCAGCCAATATTTACTCGCTCTCATTTCATTACCTAACCTATATCTTACTATCCTACGTCTGTCAATTTCCTTACATTTACCATTTAAATAGCGGGGAATTTAATCTATCAGAATAATATATCATTTATTAAAATTTGCATTACTTATCATTTTTAATCTTCTTGCAATAACTGATTTTTATCTCTACTTCTCTTTACCTCTATTTCTTGTTCTCATACTTCAAAATTGTACAATAAAAGGCATTCCGACCGACATCGCCATTTTGGTTTTTCACAACTTCGACAGTAGCTATTGAATCAAGATCAATTAAAAGAAGTATCTAACAGATGAAGAAACTATGAAATGGAGGTTGTTAGGAGATTTTACGTCATTGAAGATATCATTCCTAAAAGGAAGAAAAAACACTTAGACACTCTCGAAAATTCTTGAGAGATGATCATTGAACTTGGTTCATTATTCGTTCAACCAATCGCTGCAAATGTTGTGTAAAAATATAGTAATAATAATAATAATAATAATAATAATAATAATAATAATAATAATAATCTGGAATATATGGAAATATTCAAATGAATCTGTATTTTATGTTCTGATGTGTTAATGTCGATCGGTTACAAACAAACCTGAATTATTCCTTGCCACCGAATCGTAAATAGTAAACTGGTATTAACTAAAAACGATTTTTTATGACTGTCACAATCGCAACGAATTTGTTGCTGAGGACATGAGTATCTCTGACCGACGTCTTGTGGTATCCCACTTCCCACTGACTCAGTGCATAAACAGGAACGTGCTGGTTTTATATCGACTGAGTCATTAGTTCCCAACTGAGCTTCAATCTTCAAAAATGTCTTCCTTGGAGGTAAAGTAAGCTCTCCAAATACTCCATGTTCGTCTTGGTCATCATTCGTTCAACGGCTTGTGTAGAAATGCGGCGTGTCAAGGCTATTGGTTTAACCTTTTTATCATCGCCTCTGAAACTGTGAGATCGGTAAAAAAGTAAATAATCCCCTCTTTACGTGAGTCACTTATTAGAGTGATAAGTTATCCGTAAATTGATTGTGAACTAGTTACCAATTTTCGAAATTTTTGTTTAATTTAGAAAAAAATTAGACAATGTTACCTATAAACAAAAATAAACTAACTATAATATCTTTAGAGAAAATATATTAAACAAAAACTGACAATTGTATTCTTCGTTATACTCGCAGAGATTTTTAAAATAACAGTGAGTACCTTCCATAATGGTTTCGCCGCAAAACACAATTTTAAAAGACCTACAAGTTACCCAATACACTATTAACACTTAAAAGAAAATGGAATAGATTTCTGCATTTTATTCAATCCCGGGGGAGAATGTATGATAAGAACACACAATGAGCAACTAGCGAACTAACCAAACAGGCAATTTCAGAAAGACTTTGACATTGTTTATGTATGATAAAATTAAAATATTTGCTCTTTAAATATGACAAAAAATATTGCTTAGTCGAAAACAAGCAGATTCCTAAAGAGTGAGTGGAATCGAACGGTTTATTCAATATTTGGTGCAATTTAATTCACAGATCTGGCATTTTGATTGCTAATAAACGCTTAGTTATTGCTAAGAAGTTTTGATCAAGCACAGTACCGGGATTATATGATGTAACTCATAGGTTAGTGCATGGCTGTGGAAATCTGCATACCAGTATGAAGATATTCTCACTTTTAAAACAACGATTTACAATGTGTGGAATCTTCTCATTGCTCCAGTTTATTTTTCTCCTTCTTAATATTATTATTAATAATAATAATACCTAAATTCATCACTTGATATGTTAATAGTCGGTTAAATATGACAGCTAGTTCAGATTCCAACTAGCAAAATAGGAATCTAGTGGTTTTGGGGGCCTGTACAGTACTTTGCACAAAATGTGAGCAGTTTCTAGTAATGCAATCTCTTTCATTTCCCTGATGTTTGAATCACCTGAGTGATTACATAAATTTTATATTTTTGGATTAATAATATAATAATAAGTTAATAATATATAATATATTATATATATAATGTATAGTAAAGTAATTATATTATAATTATCATTGTGAGATGCATTATACCCTGAGAGCCCGTTAGCGACCGAGGCCTTGCCGAGGGAAAGGGGTGGGGGATGAGGGGTTTGGGTGATGAAGGAGGGGGGGTGCCCGGTCTGCGCCTGGCTGCCTACTTAATTGGATGTCTGCGCCGTCAGCGGCAGGCGGCTGCCGATGGGCAGGTCCCTCTCCACCCCTCCCCCCACGAGATTGCCACCCCGTCCGCACCCCACCCTCCTCCTTCCTCTCCCATATGCCCGGAGGAATGTCACCTTGGCATCTCGCGCCTATACACGACGTCCCCACTCGCTCACGTCATCGAACTGCATCACTTGTCTGACAATTTTGACCATATATTGATGACTTATTTGAAAATCGAAGCCACTTACCGATAATAATAATAATAATAATAATAATAATAATAATAGTAATAATAATAATAATAATAGTAATAATAATAATAATAATAGTAATAATAATAATAATAATAATAATAATAATAATAATAATAATCCTACATGAATCCCTAGCTGAACTGCAACTGAAGAAGGGGTTATACATCCAGATGCAAAAGATTGCCATACTGGACACATGTAACATCGTGAGGAAGTTTCTGAACATTGATGGTTGATCCAGTGCTGATTATGACAGTTGGAACGTGTATCTCTTGTTCATGGTAACCGAGATGCACGAGTGGAAACAAGTTAAATTGTGATAGTGATAATAATAATAATAATAATAATAATAATAATAATAATAATAATAATAATAATAATAATAATAATAATAGTATGTGTTTGGCGTTTTGTGTCGGTAGCCCGATTTCGCCGGCCAGCTACCGGTGTCCTCCTTGCCTGTGCCTAGTTAAATTCCCATGCTTGAGGATAAGAGCGACATGAGCCGAACATGACGTATTCTCTTCACCGTAACTAGCAATATCCGCCTGCTTGAACTTTTCTTCGTCACACAGCTACAGAAATTGGGACGATTTTGAAGGTAAGCTACAACTATATTTTTGCCTCGACCGGGAATCGAACCCGGGGACCACAGCATGGGAAACTAGTACGCTGCCCAAGAGCCATCCCAGAGGCGTAATAATAATAATAATAATAATAATAATAATAATAATAATAATAATAATAATAATAATAATAATAATAATAATAATAATAATAATAATAATAAGATATGTGGTGTAGCCAAGATCTGTGGTTTAGCACCATGCCATGATACACCATACTACAAGTATATCCCTAATAATGTACTTGAAAACAATAACTATAAATTGTATTGGGATCGTAGTATTTTGACGGACCGTACAGTACACCATAACAGACCGGATATAACACTCTGGAATAAAAATGAGAAGAAAGTATGGTTTGTAGACATGGCAGTTGTGGACACCAGCAATCTCGCTACAGCATATCATACGAAGATCCAGAAGTACAAGGAATTGGCACATGTCGTGAAGGAGCAATGGAACATCCTGGAAATCAAAACCGTCCCCGTGGTTCTTTCAGCAACGGGCGTCATCCCGAAGACTTTAAAGAATTCACTAGAAACGCTGAAAATAAATAAAAATGCCATAATCAATATCCAGAAATGTGTCATACTTTGTACATGCACATTGGTCCGAAAATTCTTGGGAAGTAATGAGAGTGTTTAGTTGCTACTTTAATTATGAATATTATAAATGTTAAATTTTGTATTAGTCTATAACTTCTAGAATTACATACTGTTGATTTTTATTGTTGTCATGATTTGATGTATTGTATCTGTATGACTACAATCTATGTACCAGTGAACTGTGAATGAATAAATAATAATAATAATAATAACCATAATAACAATTACAACCATAATTCCAATAATAACAATAATAATAATAAATCAGTGGAGGTATATTCCAAGGAGATTCACTGTGCACACTTTGTTTCTACAAGGCACTAAATCCCCTCAGTAAAACACTCCTGTATACTCAATATGGATACAAGATTACCACACCAACCAAAGAGAAGTTATATGCTATATCAAATGATCAGCTTCATAGACTTCCGAGTATTGTCACTAAATTTAGCAATGAAATCTGCATGGAATTTGATCTGGACAAATATAAATCCTTATATATGCAACGAGACAAATATTTTGCAGATGAAGGATATAGTATCACGCCTGATGGAATATTTGAAGATCTGGAATAACCTGATAGTGACATATACCTAGAAATTACCCAACTACAAGGAATTGATCACAACGAAAATTGAAAGAAAATTTTCTTCGGAGAATCAAAAGCATCCTCTACACCCAGCTCTACAGCAGAAACAAAGTAAAGGCGATTAATATAATTGTAATTCCACTACTTTCTTACTCATTTGGATTAGTTAAATGGTCAGTGACAGACTAGAAAGATCTCTCAAGGCTAGTCAGAACACAACTGACAAAACACCGAACGAAACATTCAAAATCAGCAACAGAAGGGGGGACTCTTCCGACTCTGATAGGTAGCATGGGAATCACCAACGTACAGCAACTCATAGCAAACAAATTAACGATCTCAGATCCTACTTTCACGAAAAGCGAACCGACAATAGAATGTTTGATGCCATTTGCAAAGCCGATTTCAAAGCAACTCCACTGCACCTATCAGATGCTGCCACTTTCACTTCAAAAAATACACAGAAAGAAGAACCGAGAAAAAATTTCAGAAGAAAAAGAATTGCATGGCACATTTCCGAATCAATTAGACAAAGATAATATAGATAAAGACGCAACAAGCACCTGGCTTAAGAATGGAAACCTCTTTGCCGAAACAATTGGATTTATGTTGTCGATTCAAGATACAGTAATAGATACTACAAATTATCGGAAATAATCAAGGAAGCAATCTCAGATGATAAATGCCGAAAATGTCATGAAACATCAGAAACAATAGAACACGTAACAGGATCCCACCATACACCTGCACACACAGAATATACCAAAAGACAATAATTTAACAAAAATCATTCATCAAAATTTAGCAGGAGGCATAGCTTCAGCCTCACCTTATTACTTCAGCTTATAAATACTTATAGAAGGAAGATTGGTCTACTCTACGTGGTGAAATCGAGCGACATGCGCACGAAGAAGCAAGAAAGGATAAAAGGTTCTATAATGCTGTTATAGCAATAACGAGAAAAATGGTCATGACCTAACAATAACTTGTAATAATCAATGATAGTCTGATAACTTTTGGCATTCATAATAACTTATAATTCATAGTTTGAAAGAAAGCTGATTCTTATTTGCCATTACGTGCAATCCTAGAGTATATATTTTAGAATTAGTTTCAGATTCCTCGCCACTCCGTATGGATGGCAAATTGAGTAATTGGTTGCGGAGTAAGTAGCAACAATTATTTCATAAGAACCCGTCGACCGAGCTACCGGGATTTACATTTATTTGTATTATATCTGAAGACAGTAATAGATAATCAAGAATTTAAGTGTAACCTTTTCCTGGCGCCCACATTGTTTATAAATTCGGAAATCGGTTACGATTAACATTTATTTAGTAAACAAAAAAAGTTTATATATATATACATTGCTTCATGACACATTTACTTTCTTTTCACACTTATTTAAACCGCCTTTCTCTCTTATCCATACTATGTTACTCTATATTCAGTCATTGTTACGTTCCGTTCCTTCTACATCCATCTCTTACTCATTCCAACTTCTTAATTCTAAACCCAAACTGATCTATCTTTTATTATTTTGTCCCACTCGCCATACCTATTCTTGCACCCTTTCCCTCGATCTCTCATTCCTCATTATTTACTTTCCTATTTCTTCAATAATTGAGCATCCACCTCATCCCTGGGCCTGATTTATCCACAATCATTTGAGCTTCTCCACAAACTTTCATAATAATGGGGACTGAATAATAGACGGAATTTCGATATCAGAAGCAGTAAATAGTAGCAATGGCAGTATTACTAAGGCGACAGACTGTTTATGAAGTTAACTCATCGGCATCGTTTAATGTTGTCTTTCTTCTGAAACCGCTAATCTGTGACATTAAATGGCCGTCTTTGCTTTACTTTGCTTTTCAATATAAATTTTTCTCCCTTACAAATCCATGTCTTCAATGGATATCGATAACGTGAACTACGATGTCATCGATAGTCCGATGTCATCGATGCTCGATCCAAATAGTACATCGTTCAAATAATTTCACACCACCTTTTCTCAATTAAGTTATACATTTTAATTGTAGTTTGAATAACTCTCATCATGTTGGTAATCGAAGACTGTGTTACACCTTATGCTTAAAATAATATAACCAGATTCAATTCAAATTACTAATAATTCAATTCCATATGCGAGTAGTATTGAAATTGGTACACGGCAGATTGCTATAGACGATTGGTGTATCATACGCATTATAGCCCTGATTTCAAAGACATTCACACTTTATTATAAAAATATATTCACTCCATTCCTAACTGTAATACATACCGAGCCTTTTAATTCACGGATACAGGATTTTCTAAAGTCTTTAAAATCTTAAAAGCACTTCACAATGTCTTAATTTTGAGTTAATTTTGTTTAATCATTCGAAACATTTTTACCTTTCGTCTTCCCTCCACTTAAAGTTGTGTAATTGAAGGAGTATATCGAAAACGTTTACAAAATAGTAACCACCGAAATATACAATATCAATAACTCAATTTTGAAAATCAATAAAATTGAACTATGAAAATGTTTTCATTTTTTTTCTTTTCAACATCTAACTAATGTGCCCTTGCATGACTGCTCTTAAACATTTTAATTGATACATAATCCCACCTATCCTTTGGATGGACCATGTATACTTCCTATCCTGACGTCAACGAATCTTCATCTTTTTTGTAAGCTCTATTTACATTTAATAGACATCAGATGCTTGCACTAAAATTAATTTAAGAATCATCAGTTATCATAAGATAAAATACGGAGTAATCAACAGTAATCAGAGCAGCTTTGAGTAATATTATTCATGATTCGTTTAATGTGGTTTGTAACTCAACCCATTAAATCGAATATTCCCGTGACCACAATGTTAATCCAACATGTAATTGCACCCAGACTTCAAAGTAAAATTTCAATCCAACAACTTAGTTTTAATAGTACCATCTGTTCCAATAATTCATGGATTTCCTTGTGTCACTTGATATTCCGTGTTAACTGCGGATTACAGTGTTTTCTGCCGCCGGTAGGGGAAACCATAAAACTCCTTCGTGGTAGGGTTGGTAGATCGTGAATGCGAGTTTCCCTTGTTTTATGGGAGTTGAGTCCAAAGGTCTACTGCTATGAGCATCAATTCCTACATGGCGATGTTTTTCGTTTAATTCTGCCGATGGAAACTCTTCGTGAAAACTCTTCTAATCATCAGAAACTAACCGAAAAAAGATAATATAAAATATATTTTTGAAACGATAAAACGACAGTTAATTCCTCTTTCAAAGAGGAAGATACCAAAAAACATATTACGCGTTGGCTACTAAAACCCTCTAACATTGTTTCTGTCAGGCAGCGCCCTTATATTACTTCTTTCTGCATATTTTCAGCTCAAAGATTTTTCTAATAATTATGTCAAATCCTTAGTTAATTTTGTTCATCTAATACATATGCCTGATTTAACTTGTTTTTTGAGCGGAAAATTTCAGCCATATCTCAATCGGGGGTTTCTACAGTTTCTTTCGATTAATCGAGTTTGCTTCTACTTCCACAAATGGTGCTTGTATTTCGTTCAAATGCTGAAACGGTTGGCTTATGTTTTTCTAGATGTTTCACTTTCATTTCATTGTGTATTTTTGTCGTATTTTTCTCCATTTATCTATCAAATGCTGAATTGCTTTTCATCCACACAGTATACGCAATGCTCTCCCTGCAAATGTCATGAAAATTGAGGATTCATTTCACCCCGTTTGGACACTTGGTGACATTAAATAATTATAAATAAAATGTGTTTCACTAAATCATTGGTTTCATGTGAAACTATAGTTATTTATGAAGAAAAAGCTTTAAGTAGGTGTTTTCGCCCTGAGGGTGACTTCCAAACCCGAGGGCTTCTGGCCTGATGCTGGAATTCATTTTAGGGAAAAAACATCAAGTAACATCTATGTTGCATGAAAACTTTAAAGTTTACTAGTCCGTTACTAAATCAAATGAGAATGAGACAAATATTTAATTTTTTCTTGCATCATTTGTGAAAAGACGTATGGTCAACACCAGTCAACAAATATGGCGTCAGTTAAGATAAATTTATTTAAATTGCAATTGGGTGTAACCCGGTTACTTACATAAATAAGATAATAAATTTCATGCAAATAATATAATAATAATGGTATTAATAATAATAACAATAATAATAACAATAATAAGCTAAAAGCCAATCATTCATAAAACATTCAATTATATGAACAAAAAGAAAAAAAACGTCTATAATCTAAAACCGCACAGAATCTTTGTACACTTGAGGCTGCACTGCACTGTCCTTCACTTTACTGCACTTCACTTCATTATAACACTTAAAACTTTTCCTTCATTATTTCTCTCCTCTACATTACACTCACTTCACTACATAGCCTAATATTCTTAATTAACACCATAATAAACTTATGAATTCCCTAAATTAATTTCTTAAACAGTTGAACGCTTCGAAGAAAAGGTTTAAAGGTTTCTGCAGGTAATATATTCCAATCCCTTATCATTCGATTTGTGAAAGAGAATTTCCCGTTCCGTTCTCTGCGATCTTAAATTTATTTTGTGCCTGTGACCGCCTTTCTTGATGTACGTAGGAATACTTAGCCGTCTTTTCATTTCTTCACAAGCTGAATGTCCGCTATAAACTTTAGTCTTGCCAATGTTTGCCTGTTTTCGAGCAAATCCCACCCTGCCATTTTCTTATCCCTGACAGTAAATTTAGCTGCCCTACGCTGAATCCTTTCCAGGTTCTTACACTGCACAATTTTGTGCGGATCCCAATGAATTGCTCCGTATTCCATTATCGGACGAACAAGTGATAAATAAGCAATTATCTTTCCGTTTACCGTACTCTTTTTTAAGATGCGCATTACAAAGTAAAAAGACCACGCTTTCCCTACAAAAAAATCTACGTGACTTTTCCATCTTAATTTACTATCGAAATGGATTCCAAGGTACTTACAAGAAGAAACTCTCGAAGTAATGTTATTTAAACGGTAATTTGTTTCGCTGTAATTATGTCTCATGCCATAAGTGAGGGATTTGCTTTTAGAGCTATTTACGGTCATGCCATTATTTTCCGCTTGGTAATATAACGCATCAAGATCTCGTTACAGAATTTTTTCATCATCATTCGAATTAATAATGCGATATATTATTCAATCGTCTGCAAATAGCCAAACATTTGACATTAAGAGCACTGGCAAATCATAAACGATCGCTAGAAATAGAAGTGTCATGACACTCCCTTGCGGTATTCCTGACGTAACTCTTGCACCGGAAGATAACTCTTGCCCAATTCGGACTTGCTTATCTCATTACTAAGCTGCGAATTTATAGAAACAAAAATCAATAGAAATAGGCAAGCAATGTAGGCTTTTACAAATATATAATAGGCAGTTAAAAGTGTAAAATAGCCTTTAAAAAGGTCCTGTATATTTTTATTTTTTTACCTTATTTATGTTTTTGTGTAGAAAGTTTCTTAAGTAAATACCATATAGTTACCTTCATGGAATGTTTGCTTTCATCATTGTTCCGACAAATCCTCGTAGAAATACTTTTTTTCATTGTCATCACAGTTCACATTGCTGTCATCACATTGCAGTCATCGCATCGCAGTCATCACATTGCTTTTCATTAGGTTCAAGATGACGCGGCACAGTAATATCTTTTTCTCATATTTAATTTAAACATAAGTGAATATATTGTGAATATTTGTTTTAATCGCCATGCGTAACACAAAGGTAACTAGTGGCAGCACGTACTTTCTTGATTCCAACAACTCATCCTTTCTGGCAATATATCTAAAAATGTATTTCAAAATTTGCAATTTTCAAAAATTCAGATCGTTCAATGAAAATGAAACCTGTGCCATTCTTTTAAATGTACGTTGTTCTATCTGTAAAAAAATGAAGCAAATCTTGGTTGGGACTTATGAATTGTTTTATAATTTGCATGAAATTTAATCATAAATTTCGCAATAACTATTCGTTTAAAAAAATTATACATGGCATTTTCTTAAGATCAGAGTTTTTAGAACATATTTCATTTAAGACAAAAATCTCTGTATTGAATATTGTACTTTTGCAATGTTCACTTTTTGCAATTTTCAAAAAGACAGTGTTCACGAAAAAATAAAACCGGCACCAATTTTTATTCCGTCCTTTGATACATACGAGAAGAAAAAAAATTAAGCAAAAATTGGAAAGAATATTGTTTAAATTTTCGAAGTAAAAAATATCTTGGCTATCACCAGCGATTTTGCACGCGTTTCATAACACGAAATACTTGCACTCTGAGGGCAGTAAAACGGAACACAGATTTATCGATAATTGTTCGATTTCTGTGTAATCTCCCGGATAAAACGAAAAAATGAACAATTTTTTAAATTTTTCTGTAAGGATAATTGCATTTTGATAAATAAATACAAGAAAAGTGAAGTGTAATTTAGTGGAGGGGAGGGGAGGGGAGTGAAGTGCAGTGTAGTGTAGTGAAATGAAGTGAAGTGTTAGATAAGTTATTAGTCAATTTAGAGATGACTAGAAATTAATTAGAACTAGGTTATCAACCTCTAATTCTAATTTTAATTCTATTTGTAAATATTCGTAATATTTTTGTCATTGGCCGAATTCTAATTGTAATCATGTTTGGCATCAAGTGTAATGAACCGTTCTCCTCTTATATCTATAAAACAACTATAATCGCCCCTCGTTAGGCGCACCAAAATATGTAATGAACCACTACCTGCTCTAGATCAACTATAATCTTTATAATCGCCCGGCGTTATAACGCCAAAATAATAACCAAAACCCGCTCTTATCAATTGCCCTGGTTATACTCAGCTTCCACCTCCAAGGTTGCCCGTCGACTAGCTGCTCCCCAGAACTTCCGATATTTTCTTACTTACACATAAAATCTGGGTGTGAGGTTGTGGCTGACCTGTACAGGATCTAACAACTATTCGGGCACGTGGGCGTAAGTCATTAACTACCTACATGCAACAATGAAACTACGTTCGTTTAATTTAATGTCGAACCAAGTGATGTTCGCCATTTATTTTCTGTAATTCCTGTGCTAGTCGTTATTTCAGTTGAAATATATATACAAACTGGGGTCGTTACTCTCCCATGACTCACATAAAACACTTAACGACAAACAAAATAAACACAAACACATCAACGATATAATACACTTAAATTACATGACACAAAATCCAAAATATTTCCATTCATACTGACAATTATAAATAAACTCATTCACACCCGAATGCGCATTCTGCCTGTATATCTATTGAATCTATTTTACGTTAAGACAGAACTTGATCTTGTACAGAATTTTTTTAATCTTTCTTCTCCTTCAAAATGTGAATTTCATAACAAAAAAAAACAACAAAGTTTCATAACTTCCCTTTTGCCGGAAACGCTGTAATCCGCAGCAAACCATTGTTGCGCGCCGTCCTCGCTGTATATTACGCAGCATCCTCCAAATCCATCCTCCCGCAGCATTTCTCCATCACCCCACACATTACCAAAATTTTCTTGAACTTGCTAATATCTTCTTAGCATGGCCTTTCATTCCCCGATCATCCTATTTCCATTACGCAACTAATAACGCGATTATCTGTCTATCGCGTGCTACATTTCCTCCAAAATGTCCTATTGTTGAATATACTGCGTCACATAAAATATTTCCGCGTTACGCATTGTTATTACGAACATCATTGCCTAAACTCACTATATCCATTCATGTTCACCGTGTTTCTCGCACAATTGCATACTAAAATTTTATCTTTTTTCGGAGCGTTGAACCCCACGTCTGACTTCGAGCTTGCTACGCATCATCCTCTGGTCATTGTTGCGATGTGTCTTCAACTTTTCTTTTTTTTTTTTTTTTGGAACATTTACCGATCGCTTACGTGTCTTTACCAAAAATATCATACCATTTTACTTAATTCTGTCCTTTCCAGACTATTTCTCTTTATTACTACTTTTAATTATCAATTTACATCTTATTACTATTTCTTTTACGATTTCCTAATGTTTATTAACGCCAAAATTGCTTAATTTCAGTCGCTCGGCGTCTTGACATAGTTGTGACGTCAGCACGACGCATCATTGTTCTCTCGTAAAAATTCCAAATATACAATTTCAATTTGCATCTCTACTGCAGCTCCTCGATATTTTCAGAGTTTCGAGTAATGTCATAATTTTCCGCGTGATTTCCTTTGTTAATCCCGAAAGTTTCATTTCAATCGCTTTACGCGTTCTCTTAATTTTTAGGAAAAACCGCTTCTTTACATACCTTTCTTATGATAACAATGGCTGTAAATCTCTAGTTATATCGTCAAAAGTGTACTTTCAAAATCACTCATATCTTTGAAACCCCTGATGCGATTTGCTTCGGATAACTTTTGAAATGTTCCTCTAAATAAATGCTATTGATTCGTACTGTCCAAATCGGGATTTTGTCGCGTCTTCTTTAATTTATAAAAAAATTATTAGTGCGCGACACCGCTTTCTTCTGTTTTTCCATCTCCTACTCATGCCATTCCTTGTTATGTCTGTTCTTTGCATCTAAATTGTTCGTGGGGATCTTAGATTGTTACACAAGCATTAGCTCGAAACGAACTTTAATATCTATCCATTTATTCAGCTATCTATCTAAGAATAGGCAACATTTAGGAATTTAAACAAAAAACAGACATTTATTAGTGAAATAGGCATTTATAAATACTATAAAAATTTGCATATAATACTCCTAATGCCTCAAAATGAATAAGCAACCTACAATATTGCGTTTTCTATTGAAGAAAAAATAGGCAAAGAGGGAAAAATCAGCAGATTACTCATTACAATTACTCTTTCTTAAAATGGAAGTGTTAAAATAGAAGTATATTTTAAAACGGAAGTGTTCCATTTACAGAATCATCCAGATTCGAGTTGGTGAGGTTCGAGTGGGAGAGATGTTAACAGGCGAGATTACACTAAGATGGTGTATATATGAAAAAAGTATTATCTTTCTTTAGTGTCTCAAGCTATTATAGTGTACCCGTGCGAGAACTTTCGCATGTTAAATCCCACCCTCTTCCCTACTTTGCTATTTCAATATTAAGCCACTTTTTCTGTATGTCTCCTTATATTGCTAACAATACAATACTATTACACAAACTATTCTTATTTAACGTTATTACCAGAGAGGTATACCCGAGTAATTCAAGTAATGCGTTTAATTAAACATAGAGTTGCAGATTCTACAGGCTCTGAACAGCTGGGGTAGAATTGGGAAGCATCAAGTCTGCAAAAATGTAATAGAATGTTCAAGAAGATTTTATTGTGTAGATTATAGTGTGGGGACCGTTTCTTTGAGGTATTTGGCCTCAGAATTTTAGTTTTTAATGTACTAGACAGCTTTGTTTAGGAGTTATTTAATAATATAGATTCAAAAATACCGCCAAGAGTTGCGGGTTGCATTTGTCATGAATATTTAAATACGTTTTGTTTTAGCAAATCCTTCATATGTTTAAAGCCAAAGTGCAATTCGTCAAGTATTTGTGAAATTCTCTTTCTCTAGAGATCTCATTTATAAATATCGGTTGCCTGTGAGAGCCGCAAAAGGTATATATACTACTGAAATAATATAGAAGACGACAGAGGGACAGGGGGAATATAGATAACTACAGTAAAAATCATCTAAAAAGTGGTCAGTATCCTTATCAAAAATTGTATTTTAATAGATGCTCCAGATCTCATATTCATAATTATGGATAGCACTTTATCACATTTTCAGTTCCCGAGCTTCCGCAGATAGGAAGGTAAAACAAGCGATAAACCCCATGTTGAAACCGCATCTTCCCGGGTCCGTGGCCACGGGAGAAGCTGCGCATGCGCAAACGCTTTCTCTCTTCCGGTGGAGACCGCAGAGCGCACTTAAAGAGGGACGGACGGCGGCGCGGACGAGTACCAACTCGACAGTGCTCACAGCGCATCCTCGTGCACGAAGCATGGCCTTGAGGTAAGACACCGCCGGCTATTTGCGAACGAATAATGTGATTACACACGCACAGGGGAGTGAGTTGGCAATGATATTGACATTGACAGTCAGCGAGTTTGGCGTGTCGCGATGTTGTCGAAGTTCGCTGTAATAATGTTCGATAATTTTATACAGAATATTTCGATTCCACGGAGGAACCATCTGGGGGTGAATATCAGAATTCGAAAGGTTAGAACGCGGAAGAATCCGGGTGTTGTAATGGCTTAAAGACCTTCGGCCTAGCCAAATAGTATCAAGTTATGTAATTTATGCTTGATAATTATCTATTAAATAAATAATGTATATTTAATTTTTACTAATACGTTATTGCGTGTTGTTGCCTTCGACACGGAGCTCCATATTTACTGCATAACTTGGATCGTGGTGACGAGGGAAACATGAAAACAGTTGAATGTTACCACACGTTCTCTTACGGAGGATTATGAGAGGAGGAAAATATGAAATGGCAAACCGAGTCAAGTTAACAATTAGTTAATTTGAGTTAACAATAAGTTAATCAAGTTATGTTAATGTATATCAAAATATGTTAATCAAGTTAACAATAAGTAAATATGCGTAAATAAAATTTAGGGGCCCAGTGTCAGAGCGGGATAACCCACATGTGTTACAACGCGAGAAAAACGAGGTTTTACTAACACTTGATTTTCTCAAAAAAATGTTATATTGTTACACTACGTTTTTCAGTTCAATATGTACTCCTTACTTTGTAGATTAATACAAAATTTTAAAAATTAAACAATATTTATTATTTATTTACTTTTTTCTGCAAAAATCTGTTTTTTTGGAAAGTACGTCATTGTATCTAATGAATAATTTCAAAGCACTGTAATTGAAGCATTTGAAAAGGTTTTAAACTACAAACATTAAGTTTAATATTAAATTTCTTTAACATGTTCATTGGAATGTACACTGCTTGAAGCTGTTAAATAATCATAAAACGACTGGTAAACTGGTATTAAAGGTCTCATAGACTATAGGTCCCGTAGTTTCAGTGCAACAATGTCGCTTCGTGCAGGAAGCAAGGACAGCCATTAATGTAGTAGTATAAGAGGATTCAGCTGAAGGATCTCTTTGATATTTAGATATTCTCCCGGGCATCTTCTTGAATAATCCCACGTTGTTCCATTTTCCAGCTCGGATGGGGTATCGTAGAATAATACAATAGATCATTTGGTTATTTTGACTGCTGCAACTTTCCTGATCTGAAAGTTTTCTTCATTACCATTACATTTCCCCTTTTTTTTACATTTATTGAGTTCATTGTCTGGTATTTCTTGAAGTCTTCCTTCTTCATTTCCACAACACAGAATGGCTTCACAGTGTGTGCCCCCTTCTCTAGTTATTCCATAGTTCTGGTGTGTAAATATAACTTGTGCATCTTTTTTCTCTACTACACCAAACCCTCTGGCTCTAGATAAAAATGTGTGTCCTAGTACAAGAAAATAATGCTCAATACCATCATACAGACCCAAGCACAATAAACCTAAATTATAGGTTAAATATTGTATTGTTTCGATGAGGGTTAGCCTCCTGTGTCACTAAAAGTCTTACCAACTCACAGTGGGAGGGTCTGTGTAACTGTAGATGGCAGGTGGATGCCCCACTTACACTAAATTTTAGAACACATTAAAAGATGGCGTGATCTGTTCAATTATCCCCAAAAGCAATTTTCTCCACTGTGGGTTAGCCCCCTCTGGCACTGAGGCGCTTAACTAGGAAAAAATAAAATCATGTATGTAGCACGGGCGTTAACTGGTTCTAATGATCGAGCAGCGATCATTAGAACTCTTATAACACCCTTGGTGCATACGTAACTAGTATACATCTTACAGGGAGTAATTGAGTAACCAGAGTCTGTCCGTTCGTTACTCACAATTCCGGTCCAACATTTGGGGCACGTGAGATCACTCGACGTGTCTCGGTCAACTAACTGGTGGGACACCGACCATATTTTTTGCAGTTCGTTCTCAAATATCCCAAGAGACTATCCAAAGAAATGCGTTTATCGGAATTTTGTGTGTCCAAAACTAATTTCTGTTTACTTTGAAGAAAGATAGATGATCAATAGTTCATTGGATTCCCCTCGACAAGGCGACTCGGTGTGTACTTTTTTAGCTGTAACCGTCTAGAAAATTTTGCAAGAATGTTGGAAAAATATAAGTGATTCGTGTTCATGTAGCACTTTCTATTCCTCAAGATGGACAAACCAGGATACAGAATAAAAATTTAATTAAATTTTTATTCTGTATCTTTCTGTATTCTGTATCTGATTTAAAATTTCTTCTTCTTCTTCTTCTTCTTCTTCTTCTTCTTCTTCTTCTTATTATTATTATTATTATTATTATTATTATTATTATTATTATTATTATGAACTTGCATAAAAACAAATAAAAATTTATTGTAAAAATGCTTGTTGGAGAGAATTTCATTTACTTTTCAAAGCAAAAGTGGTGCGCCGAATACTCCTGCCATATGTGTCATAATCACATTAGTCAAATTACAATACAGTGTTTCGTGAAATATTTATGATAATTTACGTGACGTAAGAGCAATATTTGTAATTAAATGACTTAAAATTTAAGTGCTGTATTCAACAGAGCCTCATTGAATTTGTCTCCGTATACCTCTTTCTGAAGGAAGGATTAAATGCGAATTCCTCTGTGAGTTGCGTGAATTGATCAAATTATATTTTACGCGTAGAATCGTCTTTACTTCTTGCAATATAACACCGATCGTTTTCAACAAGTTTTGTAAGGACGGGTTATAATCCGGTGGCCTCTAGATTCGCCAATGTAAACTCATGACTGTAACAAACAGACTCCACGGAATTCAGGAGATGAGAAGTTTTTGGTTGTAAGTGTAGCTCGTAACTAGAGAGGGTGAGGGCTTTCATCTTTTCAGAAGAAGGGATAAATGAATAAACCATTATCGACTTGCAGTCAGTGCCATACATCTTTAAATTTCAAAACTCTAAAAACACTCTTGACACTTAGAATATACATATTTACTTGATAAATCCTTGAATTGCACATATGGCTGAATCTACCATAATTGCATAATACCATAATTACCATAATACCATTTTACATAACTTTCACTGGTTTATGCTTCTCCATTCTTCTCTGCTTCTTGCTGTTCTTGTACATATATTTTCAAATTGTTTCTTAATTTTTTTTTTTTTTTCAAAATGGGTCTTCTGCCTTTCTACATGCCTTCTATTTCATCTTTGGTCTCATGTTGTGGTACGATACGTCTATCTGACGTCTGCTAATTTCATTACCTGTCCAGCCCTACACCCATTACAGCTTATCTATATTTTCTTTCTCAGGTAAAGTCTCTCAGGTATGTCTTGTCTCTTATAGCGGTTGGCGTATTTTATCTTCCAGGGTTATTCCTGTCAGCTTTCATCTTTCTCTTGCACCTGCTAATTTTATGTTCTTTTCTTTTTGGATTGATTGACTAATTGTTAGTGATTCCGGGCGCGTCAACTACTGAGGTCATTAGTCCCGTACGTGTAGTGCATGTTCTTTCATGTCGATGTGTAGTGATGTGATGTGCGTGTAGGGCATGCTGATAATTCATCTAATCAAAAGCAAGCAAAATTGTGAAAGAATGGTTTCTAAAATCTATGTGCTTAAAGATGGAAAGCAACCTCACCAAATCCACTTGTGCTACACTTGTAAAGTGTGTAGTGAATGTTAAATAAATGTTCAATATGAATGATTAAAATGATCAGTGTAAGATAACAGTATCAGTGATACAATCTATATGGAGCAAACTCGTGGTCACTCCAAAAAGAAAAAAACGGGCCGCGCGCGATCTTTCCTTCCTGTTCCTTGTCCTATCCTCACCCTTTTCACACACACTTACACTAACATGCACTACACTACCACACATGCCGGGAGACACGTTGGGGACTTGTCCGGCCGGGGCGGTGACCCACTGGTGGGAGATTCCTGGTTAGGGAAAACCCCGTTAGCCGACGGTAAGTCGGCGCCGGATCTGGCCATCCTGTGGGGGAAGACTACCGCCACCTCCCGAACGAAAAACACGCACTACCCTTACGGGATTAATGACCATAGTACCTGACGCGCCCGGAATCACTAACAATCAATGAATCAATCGCAAACTCGAATACAACAATCCAGTACACTATCCGTTCCACCACCGAATCCGCAATGCGATTGTGAGTTGTGCAAACGTCGTGTGGGCAGGTGGCGCGTGGTGGCGGCGGTGGCGGCGCTGTTGGCGCTGGCGGCGGGGGCGGCGCGCGCGCAGGAGGTGACGCGCGAGTGGTGCGAGCGCGTGTGCCAGTGCAGCGCCTTCGACCCCGTGCGCCGCCGCCTGCCCCAGGGCTACGTCACGGCGCCGGGCGTGGGCAGCTACAAGGTGTACACGGACCCGCTGCCCTGGAAGCAGGCCAACGAGACGTGCGCGCGCGACGGCGGCTTCCTCGCCATCCCCGACGACCAGGTAAACCAAACCAAACCAAACCAAACCAAACCAAACCAAACACCAAACCAAACACCAAACCAAACACCAAACCAAACACCAAACCGAACCAATAAATAAAATAAAATAAATAAATGACACTAAGTGAGTGTGTTGGAAAATAGTAAACCATTTGGTAAATAGAGTTGTGGCTGAATTTTATTAATAAAACAATTATATATATATATATATATATATATATATATATATATATATATATATATATGAGGTTAATACGTTTTAATTTAGGCACACGAATGAAATGAAACCAGAACGGACAGGTTGCCAGGTGGTAAATGTAAATAAACAAGCCCGGGAGCAATGAACGATCGTGAGAGGGGGCGTCAAAGGGTTGTTGTCGTTAGTTGGTCGTGTAGTCGTGCTCAACTGTTTGTGATTCGATGAAGAAGCTCTCTTCAGGCTCGTCGCATAGTAGGCCGTTCTTTGAAGAGGGCGTGCAAGGTCTAGTTCGTTACCTTGACTGTGCCATTAATGCTCTTTCTTTTGTGATGACCTAACTGTCTACCTTACCACATACTTTTTCAATTCATTGATTTCCTTTTTACGCAGCGAGGCTCAGGCCATCAGGCCTGTTTTTACGCCAGACAACGCAAATTTTACTACGCTCCTTTTGAAGTAGGTAACACTCGGATGACGAAACAGACGATTCCAATTTTACTCAGATGCTTTTTTTAGGTTTGGAGATATTTTACATGCAGTAAATCTACTACATAGGACAGCCGGCTTTACTTCCCGTCCGAAGGTAGGCGTAAGAAGGAGTGTTCGCCCTTAAAATGTATTAGCTTCCATCGAATATTAAGCCGTGAACATAAGTATAGTGCTATACGCTAACCGCGATAAGCTAACCGCTATACCACTGATTCCACTTGCAGCTTTCACTACTGAGTCGTCTTCCATTAAATGGCCAAATTACTTATTTTTTGCTCGTACAATTTCACTATTGATGTGTTGGTAATGTCAGTTTTAGTTATTGTTAATTGGTTTGTTCTTTTCGCCGGCCATGGAATTCTCAGAATTGGATTTCAGCCCAATTCAAACGAGTTTCAGGGAAGCAAGGGGAAGTGAGCAATTTATTAAATAAAAATAGACTTCTGTTGCCAGAATCATTTAAATATTCTTGACTGAGTGAGAGGGCATGAAAAAGACTACGACACGTCAAAAACTGAGAATAGCCTCTATATCACATGCACTTTTCCCCTGAGTACGGCCACTATGCACATTTATCCATTTATCCATTATAACTAAAGATCCTGAACAAGTCGCATCCTATGGCAAGTAGTTTTGCCTGGAGGAACGCCACGATATGACAAGCCCATCTGGTCTAAGAAAGTCCACACTACAATGGCAAACAATTTTATTAAACTAGAGAACTGCCAGGTAAAGTCATTGCCGATTCAAGACACTAAATGTATGTTTGAAATATTTTCTTAAAAATTCAATTGATTTTTTATATTTCAAAGTCTATTTTACATTGCTTACAATTTATTTTATTAACTGTCCGCTGCACAGAACAGCAACAGAAAAAAACAACATTTTAGATTAAGTATTTCCGCTAGAATGTGGAGGGAAATGTACTATCACAGAGTGAGAAGTGCATCGTCGACCCGCAGATAACCGAAATGCATGGAAGCAATCTTCACAGCATTTCCTGTTCGTATAAAACATGAACTGTGGCTGTATCAACGGATGCACCAGTTAACTAAAGATTACAAGTACTGTAACTACTCGTTAAAAAGTAGGCTTACAATTCGACCTATTTTTCTCGCACTTGCACTGTTTTTGAGGACAATCAGTGTTGAAACTAAATTAACAAAATGACCTCTTTGATTCCTCAAGCTATACTGATTTCTAGATAACTCATGAATTTTTCGTTGCTATCACTAATTATAATGCTAATACAGAAAGTACTTAAAGAACACGATATGAAAGGGCTAGGTGTAGGTAAAAATTGCGAACCTAAAATGTGTGAGCTCTGGAGTACAATTTCAAGCATATTGCTACAGAGGTTTCCATTAAATCTTGTTAATAAATCAAATCTCTTGGAGGATATTTCTTCATCAATCAAATATACTTGATGTTCATCAAATAAAATGATTTTGTTCGCTATTTCCCAAACTTTAAGGAAATAGCTACTGCTATTTATTATGAGTATCGCACATTGCAGTTTTGTTGTTACCACGATGATTTTATTAGTGTCAAATTCTTTTGATGTGAATGTACTAAAAAAGACGTACTAAAGAGTAATCCATTGTGACATTTGTCGTAAACGATTATCCTTGTCAAAATTGCGTTTTTTGAAACCTGTGCAACTTTCTTCGACATTGTAATTTCGAACGACATAACAAGACGCCCAGAAAACTCTCTATAATTGTAAATCATTTCTGATCTCAAAAATATCATTAAGGAAACAAGGGCGATTTCTGAAGTCACTGTGAGCTTCAACGTGAACGTGTGAAGTAGTATACTGATATTCATATTAAACAAAACCAGTAATTGAACCTGTCTTGAATTGATTGATTGATTTTTTCATGTTTCCGGGCGCGTCAACTGCTTTGGTCATTATTCCCGTTAGTGTATAACATGTTTCTTCTCGGGAGATGGCGGTGATCGTCCCCCGCTGGATGGCGAGATCCGGCGCCGACCTACCGTCGCCTGGGGTTTCCCCCTAACCAGGACTCTTCCACCAGCGTGGCATCGCCCAGCCGAGACAAGCTCTAAGCTCCCGACCGGTATCCCGGGATATGTGGTAGAGTAGTGCATGTTAGTGTGTGTGTGTGTGTGTGTGTGTGTGTGTGTGTGTGTAAGGCGAGAGGATACGACAAGGAAGAGGAAGGAAAGATCGTGCGCGCTCCGTGGCCCGTTTGGTAGGGTCCTTCTCCGGCATTCGCCTGGTGTTGATCGGAGAAACCACGGAAAACTACCGATCAGAGCAGCCGGCCGCTAGAATTCTCCTTCAGACAGCGACTGAATTGGACCTAGCTGAAAAGCTAGTGTCGAAAATCCTGCCGCCGTCAGGACTCGAACCTAGATCCTCCCGGTCCGAGGCGCTGCAGTGACATCAGTTGATTCACTGAGCTACCGCTCCCGGTGAACCTGTCTCGAACATTTAAAATAATAGTTTTAAGAAGATAGATCAATGGTAAAGCAATACTCTGCATTTTTAGAATAAAAGCCACACAAAAAAACATGAAGTTTTTGGAAAATGGAATTTTATGGTATTTTTGCACAGTATTTTGAATTGAGATTTCACAATTATCAAAATCTGTTAGATAATATACATTTCATAATTATTTTCGATAAACGTTAAGTATGAAAAGGGCCACAATAACATTTATTTTAACCTAAGGAATTAATTTAATAATTAACAAATTTATATTTGGTCTAATTTGTGAATGCGAATAAATAAGAGTCAACATATTCGTTTTATTAAGATAGCCGGCTTTTGACGGCTTTGCCATCATCATCAGCCTCACTGCTTTCGCCAAAAGTCTGTAGACTCAGAATTCCCATAATTTGCGAAAGTATTGTATAATTGTTAAATGTTTTATTTACGTATTATTGTATTCACATAAGACTGTGATAAAATGCAGATAATATTGTGTTTCGAATAAATTGTTAAGAAGTTTGCTCATATATTGTATTATGAACACAATATATTTTTAATAAAAAATTCTATCAGGCAGAATTAATAGAACCAGCAGTGTTTGCTTGCGCGATGGTGAACAATAGACACTGTTGAGAGACCCAAGGATATGAATAATTAACAGTACAGATTAAAATGAGCGTACTTTGATCGAACTGATGACTTAAGGTAATACATTACGTGAATACATGCTAAGATATATGTTTGTTCAAGGTCTTATTTTCTAACCTGGATTAAGTGTACAATGACACAGTTGACTTCTTTTCCTCTGATTTCAGATCGAACTAGATCTGATAATGGGGTTGCGATATGGCATCAAAGATCTTCACATCGGTTTCACCAATATCTTCGTTGGAAACCAATTCGAAACAGCAATAGGTAAGAAATAAATTACCACAGAACCTCACCTAACCTCAAAATCACTTCAAATGTTTACTAAGCATTTTCGACGTTTTGTGTATCTATACCGTACTCTATATTGGGCATTTGTGCACAATAGAGAACCGAATTCAAACAAATTTCGACTGTCTGACCTCGGTTCCTTAAAGATCTGAATGAAATTTGAAGATCTGAATGATTGAGTGAATGAAATATGTTCCTTAAAGATAGATTTTGAAATAAGTTAATGTAAAATTTTTGTAAAATTTAAGTACTTTTTGTGTAATTTTGATTTTTTAAAACGGCGAGAAAGTACGTGCTGTTTCAGCACCACTAGTTTCCCTCTTCATGCTCAAGAAGTTTGTAAAAGTTTCCCTGAGACACCCGTATGTAATACTCTAAGAAAATTCTGTTTTTTGCGCCTCCATGGACTCGAACCTCATAAATCTGAATAAGATTATGCTACCAAGAAACCATCAAGTGCAAAAACCATACGCAACACTCGTTATGCTACAACATAAGGTATCGTCGCTTGTAACTCGTGCGTAGTAGGACGTTAAGACAAGATACAGAACTTACGTTCCATTTCTAAAATTAGACCTATTATATTTTTGGATATTCTATTGCACTTTGCAGGTTTAGTTTTTAGTATCGACTCTTTACAGTCAGGGAACTAGTACAGGTGATTAAAAAGGTTCAGTATCTCGGAATATATGTGAAATTAAATGAAATATTTGATTTCCTGTGAAATTTAATTGCAAAGCCTTCGTATTGGTTATAAACGTTTATAAAATATGTAACCACAGAAAAGTTTAGTACTTAGCAATATGGTGTAACCCTTTGGAGCCTAACAAAGCCGTGTGAAGTAGAGTTCGAGAAAGAAACTATTTTCATTGTAAGTTAAGGTATACAAATTGGGGGATGTTGCTCATCTAAATAATTTTCTTTGTTACAGGTACACCAATGAACGATTTCCAACGCGGGTTGTGGTACAAGGGATACCCGAAAACCGGTGCCAACAGAAACGCTGTGTTACTATACCAGAACGGCCAGATCTGGGACTATAAGAATGACGTGAAATATCCGTTCATGTGCGAATTAGCCCAAAATTAAGGGTATTAGTTAACGTGAAGAATGTTTTATAAAAACCGTGAGTGAAGTGAGTCAACAACCTAATATAAATGTAGATTGTGAATTTGTGATTGTAAAATATAATTAAAATAAAATGTAAATGTAAATTTGAATCAAAATATCAGATGATCACCCCTTAGGAGTGTACTGGGAGTTTCATGTTTTATAATCTTACCCATCCTCACTTTTATAATTCTTACCTATTCAAGTATTTAAAGTTTTACGTGAAAAACAATGATAATTATGTTTTTAAAAAGTTTTTAGTACATAAAATTGGCGTATATGTGCATACGCCATATTTAAGGAGATAATGTATTTTGTATTCTTCTTGTTTCTTCGTACGTAACGGTATTTTAATATTTTTCAATTTTAACAAAAATGATTAAATGAAAAAGGCTTTGCATTATAAACTTATTGCCTGTGAATGAGGTTAAGTTACTTCGGTGTTGTAGGTGAGCTCCTCTATATGTGCTGTTTTCTTTTTAAAATTTTCGTTTTTCCAAACTATTCCAACGAATAGGATTTAAAATACAAATTTAAGTGTTTAAGTAAGTACATATTTGTGATTACACCAAAACAATTCAGTGTAAACGTAAATCTTCAGTGTACGTTAAAAATTGTAAATGAAAACATTACTATCATTTCCCTCTAAAACAGATATAATTATTGTAATATTAATGTAGAACATAATGTTAACTTAGACTATAAGAATGCTATAAATCACTTCATGTAGAAAATGTTTAATAGTCCATTTCTCAAGCAACAAACTTCATACTTCATCAAATTTTCATTCTTTCACAACATATAAAGAAGCACTTTTCCTCAGAAAACGTCATCTAAAATATAGGTACCATTTACAATTCTTCCAATCTCTGACATTTTTTAGAAATAAAACCAATCAATGTTTCAAATTTTCTTTCGTTTGTCAATCGATTGTCATCGCCATTAACGAGGGCGTCTTTTTCTTTTTTAGGAAATAAAAAAATTAAAAAATTCTAAATAAAACTTATGTAATAAGGATTGAATTGAGCTTTATTCGCTCAAAAGAATAATGTACATCTATCACACCGCTTTAATAAATATCTACTTAAATCGATTATAAAAATAACTATTAACCTCGCTACTTATTCTCTTTATGTAACCAAAAAATATAAATATTTTGAGAATACACAAATGGATAATATTTTCAAAATGATTTTGTTGTCTAGAAAACGATGCAATATTGAATAAAGAGTTTTATTTATGTTTTAAATTCAGAACAAAACAAAATTGTTATACATAAATATTGCCCACAATAACAAAGTCAAATATAGTTAACACAGCTGTAATAGATTAAATTATTTCAATAAAAGAAAATATACTTACATTCATTGTTAATAAAATAAACTAAATTTAAAACGGTCCATGCAGTCCATTGTTATTACAATCAAATTGTAAAAAAAATTCTTTGATATTGGAGGCCGATTTCAAAATACTGCACACTGCAAGATACAATTATAAAAAGTTATTTAATAGTTTTGTGATAACTACAACTACTTGTTATTTTAATCCAATATAAATTATCAATAAAAACAATATATGAGTTGTCGTGTGAAGGACCAGAGAACGCGAGACCCTTTTTCGTGTGAGTTCTTGAGACAGAGGAATTCTGTTGCGAGTACACATTTATTGATCGAAAGAAAGAAAATTGTCCGATACTTCAGAGAATAAGACGGAATTGATGCCCAAAGTGTATGGAGAAGAAAAACAAAACCGTGCCCAAGTTTAATATAAGAGCTTAAGCGAAACTAAAAAGTACCCAAGCTATAGAAGGTAAAAAGAAAAAAAAACAGTTTTTCAAAACTAAATCCTTATGTAAAACGTCAGTTAACACTAAACTATCGTAAATCACTCCATTTTCCGGGTACTCAACACGCCATTTACAAAGCAGGAGAAAGCGCGAATTCTATCAATAGTGTATCCTCGCCCTAACATTTCTCTGTCCTCTCTCGTCCAATCCTGCGTAGCTCCGACCCATCCGCTATCTTCATCCTCTTCTGCATGACACAATACACTACCTTACAGAGAGCAACCACCAAAATCGGTTAAGGTGCTTCGGCATCGCGCAGAGTTTAGATCAATTATACGGACTGACAGATGGGGAGCCAGACAGACAAACAGACCAACAGTTTTTTTTTGTTTTAAATTTGTATCATCGAAATAACTACATGAGATAATAAAGAGGCAGTTATTTTGAAATCGCTTCAACTCAATTTATATTAATGAATCCGTTCTGTATTTTCCCAATTCTGTGTCAATAACTAGGAACTGAGATTTAATTTGGTCGGTTGGTTGGTTAGTGTTTCCGGGCGCATCAACAGCTTAGATCATTGTTCCCGTAAATGTAGTGCATGTTTTCCCTCGGGAGATGGCAATAATCTTCCCCGCTGGATGGCGAGATCCGGCGCCGACCTACCGCCGGCTAGTGGGGTTTCCCCTTAACCAGCACGGCACCGCCCCAGCCGGGACAAGCTTTAAGCTCCTGACCGGTTCCCCGGAATATGTGGTAGTCTAGTGCATGTTAGTGTAAGTATGTGTGTGTAAGGGGAGAAGATAGGACAAGGAAGAGGAAGGAAATATCGCGCGCGGTCCGTGGCCCGTTTTTTAGGGTACTGCTTCGGCATTCACTTGGTGTTGATCGGAGAAACCATGGAAAACTACCGATCAGAGCAACCGGCCGCTAGACTTCTCCTCCAGACAGCGACTGAATTCGACCTAGCTGGAAAGCTAGTGTCGAAAATCCTGCCGCCATCAGGACTCGAACCTAGGATCTCCCGGTCAGAAGCGCTGCAGTGACATCAGCTGATGCACTGAGCTACCGCTGCCGGTCTGAGGTTTAAGTTGAAGTGGTAAATTATATAAAGTAAAGGAAGGGCTATTTTTATACATTAAATTGAATTGAAATGGACACATGAATTGAAAATTTATCAACAATCACCAGTAAAAACAGTCTCAGTCTCAGTTTTCCTTAGAGTTCTAAGGCATGCAAAGGGTAGACCCTTGTCAATGGTCAAAATTTCCCCTAAACCAAATGGCATATAAGTAGTAACACTATAACTCAAACATAAAAATTGCTGAGAAAATATCGAAAAATATTTTTCTCGTAGTATAAATTACTTTCTTATTTTTCATATTTTTTCAATCAGATAAAATGGTGTTAACTTGATGAAAAAAATGATTAAACACGTTTTTGGCCGTATATGGGTTTGGGTGGTCGGACGGGGACTAAGAAACCTTTCAAAAATTATATTTTTGTGTTACAGTTATAGTTGTGACCTATACTCAGGCAGGGTGTGAAATGTTCATGGGTTCGGGGCTCTCCTTTTTGAAGATTTTGTAAAAAAATAACACAAAGTCGTAGTCATAGAACATTTATAATTAGACGTTTCCTTGAGCATTTACGAAGATACAGAATGCCATTCCATAAACACCCTTAACAAAAAGAACAATCATTGGACAATATTAAAAAACAAAAAATAACCCAAGAAAAAACAACAAGTTTTCCTCATATATAAACAAAACTTTGTTTTGTTCTGGAGACTATCGTTTTATCCATTTACTAGTTTTCTTATGACTAAAGCAAGAATTGGACATTAGCACTAATCAGACTTCAAAAAATAAAGAATGACATGACAGTGATGTAATGTTTAATTAATATTATCACATTCCTTATTGGACTATCAAACTGGTGCTTGAGCATTAAAAACACAAATTGAATTATTAACTTTTTTAAGTGCAGCATTCATTGCAGGTTATTTTTCTTTAAAATGACCCTTAAAGTACATCTCACCTTGAGGACAAAAAATGAAGCAAGTGACTGTCTCTTCAGAACACTATTCAGTCTCCGTATCAACACCACAAAGATATTTAAACTAGAAAATAAACTACAAATGACAAACACATGTTATCACCTCAGAGATCAACATGAACCTATTCTTAAAATTACAAGTGTTTAAATGGTGTGCTGAAACAAATGTAGAAATGTAACACATTCTGACTCATATCATACTGAAGCTTCTACATAATCAGTACAACATGTTAAATCATCTTGTACACTTTAAGAGAATGATACAAGCAAAGATGAAGCATAAATATGAATGTCTCATAACAACATTCTTAATTTTAATCAATGCATAATTTGCAATACATTAAAGGAACATAATAAATTTAATAACATTCTGTAATAACCTTGTTTTGTTCGGAAGAAAATGGTATGCACCACGATTCGTCCAACAAGACTGCCCTACCCCGAGCTTTCAAATTGGGAAGGCTGCGCACACTTTGTTGCAGATCACCTGGTCTACGTGCCATTACACAAGCCAACTCGGTTTGTAAGTGCCAGCATCTGCTTATCAAAAATAAGCAATAGCCTCTATTGTAGTGACTATTACATCAGCACTGACATAAGCTTCTTGTACTCTGTCTTCTTTTAAACATCTCTATTGAATGTTTATAGTTTCAATTTAACAGAAGCTGTGTCTTTCCAACACAGTACATGCTATCAACAGAAGCACTGATCACAATCTATAATGTACAAACAAAATGTACAGTACAAATACCTCTTTTCTCAAGATAACCTCACTCCACGACGTCTGACCAACGACAAAATTCTCTCGCCTTCCTCCTTCCCCCGTGACGTCACAACGGACGGTAGGGAGACCCCCCCTACCCCCTCTACACCCCTCTTGCTGGAGAAGCTGGTGTCATTAGCGGCGGCGGCGGCGAATTCGTATGTCGAATATTTGAATGGTCACATAGTGTCATTACTAATATGTGATTTGGTTTAGGGGAACCTTTTACCATCTTATCCAGGGGTACCCTTTCGTACAACGAATAGAAATATATGACATAAAATAGTAGCCAAAGGAACAAGGGTCTCAACTACCCATAGACACTGATTCATATCTAAAACAGTTCACAGGTAGACGAAGCATAGTTAACAAAGGACAGCTTTGACTAGGTTAGAACATGCACTGCCATTGCCAGACATTCCTGATGGCCGTAAAACCGAGCAATATTTGTGATTAATGCTGAACAAAAGAAATAACTTATAATTTCCTATGGCTAAGTCGTCCCATTATAGTTCGTGTACTAGACAAAATCCAGCACCGGAAACGTTTTCTAGCAATAACAAGTGTCGTGACAAAATTGTCATAGATTTCCGACCAGATGATACATGATTGGCAACAATTTACTATCTTCAACTTTGCTGTGTGCCCTAGCAATTTGTAATAATATTTTGAACAATTCCAGATATCTGATAATGAGCTTGCCATTAAGTTGACACAGTTGCGAAATTAAACTGGCCTCTAGTTGCCCGGACACTATTAGGTGATTGTTTGGTGATTCCGAGCGCGTCAACTGCTAAGGTCATTAGTCCCGTAGGTGTGATGCATGTTTTATTACAGGAGGTGGTGGTGATATTCTCTCGCCGGATGGCGAGATTCGACGCCGATCCACACTTCAGTGTTATATACGTGAAAAGACACAAGTCAACAATAACAATTTATTGGTTCAACTTTTTACAGGCGTGATCCAGTTTACAAGTATCCAAAAGCGTAGTCCGTAGTACAAAGCTGTGGTGTCCCAAAATCCAGTAGATGTCCCAAAATCCGTGCACTGTCGTCCAAAAATAGCCGGAGAGAGAAAACCAAATAACGTTGCAGAGTTCGCACTAGATTCACAGTCACTACTTCACTTCAGGATCGCACTTCACTACTGAGTGCCCCTCTGGCCCGTTAAGAAGCGCTCTGCGTCGCAGATTCGCCTCGGGCCTGCAGATCCGCTCGCCGGCCGCTCACTTCCCATTGGGCGGTCTTCGCGCCGGTTCGTGGCCCTGCTGCCTTCCGTAGCCGGCGTCCCGCGCGGTCCGTGGCCTATTTGTTAGGGTACTGCTCCGGCATTCGAATGGTGTTGATTCAGAGCAACCACGGAAAACTACCGATCAGAGGAGCTGGTCACTAGAATTCTCCTCGAGGCAGCAAACACACTCTATCCAGCGCCTGAATTTGAACTAGCTGACTAGTTGTGTCGAAAAATCTACTACCGTCAGGACTCGATTCCTAGGATCTCCCGGTCAGAGGCACTGCAGTGACATCAGCTAATATCCTGAGCCACCTTTGCCGGTCAGACACCTTTGAGATACTGAATAAGCAGTTACTTGGGCACAGCTACAGGACTCGGTCCGATTCAGGACGTGTCGATCTCTGTTCCGCGATAATCCGTAGTTATTGAACTTCATTTATTTTCAGCGTGCAGTTCAATCTCCTCACACGTGACCTTAAGGCAGTGGTGGGGCCATTGATCCTGAAAGCATTAGTTGCAGGTACCCCCGCCAACAATTTCAATGCAGGCATTCGATCGCTCGAGTCACGTGATGCGGCTTAGGGAAGTATGCCGATCGAACGACTACAATAATACGCAGCACACAGGCCTTTGAACGTTGCAACGCAATCTCAAACAACGGTTGCATCTAATAAAAATGGACATTTTTGGAAAAAAAGAAACAAACAGAAAGAAAAAACAAAGAAGAAAAAAGAAAAAAGAAAGAAGAAAGAAAGAAAAAAGAAAGAAGAAAGAAAGAAAAAAGAAAGAAAAAAGAAAGAAAAAAGAAAGAAAAAGAAAGAAAAAAGAAAGAAAAAAGAAAAAAAGAAACAAAAAAGGAAGAAAAAAGAAAGAAAAAAGAAACAAAAAAGGAATAAAAAGAACGAAAAAAGAAAGAAAAAAGAAACAAGAAAGGAAAAAATGAATCCAAGAATTGTAATTGAAAATTAACCAAGGACCTCCCGTTCAGAGGTACTGCAGTGACATCAGTTAATGCCCTGAGCCACCTCTCCCGGTCAAGTTGGTTGAAAAAGCCTCATCATGACACAACACACAAGTAGACATCCATCTCAGATTCAAACTAGCGACCATTCGGATGAGGCTGCGAAGAAGTGTCTGCCTTAGCTGTTTCGGCTTTGCAAGCGCATGTCGGGTCTTGGAAACATTTTAGCGTTTGGAAATTGGATATTTGACGCCAACAGCGCCGCGAAAAAATTTTAATTTTATTTTCCTGGCGTGTGTACTTTGGGTCGCGGTCATTGGTAGTGGTTGCTCAAGCGATGAACATCTGTTTTCAGTAAGTCGCGAAAACACGAGCCCAGCCGGTGACCGCCACTGGCCGGAGGAATTGGGAAGGGAATTTCGTAGCCATAAAAGCATGCTAAAAATACAGAATATGGTTAGCATCCGATTATTTATATCACATAAAGTTTAAAGAAAATTAGGAGTAATTTTCAAAATAGCTCCCAGACAAGTAAGACAAAAAAAATGGCGATCGAAGGAAAAAAATCTCGGAGTTTTGTAAACAAATACAATAAATGCGTTGTATGTTTGCGCGGAATCTCATTCTTATAACTCTTCCTAGTTCCCCTTTGTTGGTTTTTGAAAAATATTGTAATGAAGGTAGCCCTTCTGTGAACAGCAACGCCTCCGCCCGACATTGTTGAGTTTGTCGAGAGTGCACGTATAGTTGACTGTAACTCAAACGGCTGCGTATTGGGCGGGTCACCGTCAATACATCTTTATAAGTATCAATCCCACAGAAAATTACATTCTATACAAAATTAAAGTAAATAAAATTTTCTACAAAAAAACCTTTTTCAGCAAATCCTCGCAAAACTTTCGACGATCTCGTTGTGTAAGTTACTGTATAAGATTATGAACATCTCAAATTTTAGCTAGTTTCAAGACAGGATCCCTGTCAGAGAGCTGCAGGTTGAGCGAATTATCGTGTTTGTGCTAGTAATAATATGATTTCTCCGTAGACAATAGTAAGAACTTCTCAACCTAACAAACGTTTATTTTTCAACGATCTGAGTCATTCTCACGTGATGCAGTTTAAATTCAGACTTTGGTGCTTGAAGAAACAAAGCATTATTATCTTTAATATCGATAGAATGCTTGATCATGACATTGAAACACTCGGAAATTTCCCACCAAAAAACAAACAAGTCCTGGACTTCTTTTGTTCTTCGTGTAAATTTAATGGACTAGTTTGACTCCTATATAAACTCCTATTTTTCTCCGCCTCATATCTTTCAATGTATTTGGCACTAGTCGAAATGAAATATCCCAGCAGATAGCGCCAGTTGTAGGGAATAACTCGATGAAATATATCAAAATACGGAATTTTCGACTTGTTTGATTCTTGCAAGAAACCCGTCACCTGTTCCGGACACTGTGTGTTCTTCGCCGTGTTAAGTGTGCAGTGCGCCGTGGCCGGTCGATTAGCGGGACTTCCCCGCGCCGCGTCACGTGACCCGGCCAATCCAACTAACGCGTTGCTACGGCGCAGACGGCAAGGACGCACGCGCGCCAGTCGCTTCAGTTCTCCGCCGCCGCTCCCACCGCCGTCTCCGCAGGATCGCACTGCAAGGTGAGTGACAGCTGGGAGGGGTTTAAATGTCACGATCTCCCATTACAAGATTGGTCTTGTTATTTATTTAGGGTTATTAAACATCTAAATATGGTGATTTGTTTAAATAATATTTAGATTAAAAGTTAAGGTTAAAAGATTGGTCTTGTTGTTTATTTTGGGTTATTAAACATCTATATATTTTGATTTGTTTAAATAATATTGAGATTAAAAGTTAAGATTAATAGATCGATATTGTTATTTACTTAGGGTTATTAAACATCTAAATCAAATTATTTATTTAAATAATATTTAGATTAAAAGTTGCATATCAATTCCATCCCTGTACCTGAAGAACACCAATGAATAAAAATAGGCTGAATACTTGCAATAAACAATATACTTGAAGAAAAAATGTACATTCTTAAGAATTATTGGTGCATTGAGTATATATGTTATTTTAGAGACCGCGCCAGTCCGTCGTCCGGAAGACACTGCTAAGCGGTAAAAAGTCTGCTCACTGATTTCGGACACTGTGTGACTTTCTCCGTGTTTAGTGTGCAGGAAGTAGTGGTCGGTCGATTCGCGGGACTTCCCCGCGCCGCGCCTCGTGACCCAAGCAATCGAATCGAAGCGCCGGCGGAGCGGATGGTGAGAACGCTCGCACGCCAGTCGCTTCAGTTCTCCGTCGCTCCCATCGCCGCCGCCACCCCAGGAGCCCTCGCTGGATCACGGTCAGTGACAGATGGGAAGGGGCAAATGTCAAGATTTCTCTTTAAATTAAAATCTACGCGGATTCGGTGGTATAAGGTTAGAGTACCGGACTGTTGTACACAAGTTTGCGGGTTCAAACCCGATCGATGCCGTGGAGTTTTAACGGCGAAAAATTCCTCGTTAGCTTTCCTTTGGAGGGGAAGTAAAGCCGACTGTTCCATGTAGTAGATTTACTGGATATAAAAGATCTTCAAGCCTAAAAGAAGCCTCTGAGCTAAATTCGCTTGTTTCTTCGCCCAGTATAATACCTTTCTCCACTAGATGGTGAAAGGAGCGTAGTGAAATATGCGTGGTCAGACAGAAGAGCGGGCCCGATGGCCCAAGTTTCGCCACGTAAAATGAGACATTAACTAAACTAAACTATGACTTGTTATTTATTTAAGGTTATTAAACATCTATGTTTTTGTACTAAAATAATATTAACCGATTCCAGTCGCTTACTAATTTAATTTCTGTACCTGGGCAACACTAAAAGAAGGAAGGGGGTATATATGTATATATGTGTATATATGTCGTTTACATACATCGAAGTTTCCACGAAGCGATTACTCATGACGATTTTGTTAAAGTGATCTGTAAACATTCGATAACAGGTACTCCTGTCAAGTAACCCCTTCCTAACAACGTAGGGGTAACTTGACAATTCACATTGATACGAATCATTAAAAAAAAGTCTAAGCTGTATTGAACCAGTTTCTAGAAGCATTTAAGTCTAAGAAATGTTAATATATTAACTTTAAAATAATTCATATTCTTTAAACGTAAACCTACAGAAAATGAAAATGCGAGTGCTCCTAACATGCTGGATCAATAAATGTTTTCGATCGGGTACGCTAATCACGTGTTGTTTTTATTGCTACTAGTTAATATTTTAACACAATATTATCCTTCAATGTTTTCAGAGATAATCTGGCCTCGTGACAGCGCCCAAGGCCGGAAACACACAAGAAAGTTCAGAAAAGATGGACAAGGACGCAAGACTTAATCACATGGAATCTAAAATGTCCCAACTGGAGCAATCTGTGAATAGAGCAGTTGGAAGTCTGATGCCAAAGGTGGATGCATTGTTATCCGAAAAGAAGACTGAAAAAGATTCGACGTCATACTCCTCTACGGGTACTTCTTCAGCTCCCGCCACACCATCCACGTCGCTGATCAAGATGGCTAAAAGAGGAGATCACCTGGCGCTCCTCGATTTGCTGGCAGACTTACAGATTGATATCGGGAGAAATCCAGAGTACACACCTAATGGAGATACTGCGATACATGTGGCTGCAAGTGAAGGACACCTCAAAACCCTGATGGTCCTTTTGGGCACAGGGGCGAAGGTCAACGCTTCCGGTCACCGACTGCGCACGCCGCTGCACTGCGCCGCCGCCCAAGGCCACCTGGCGGTCGCCCAGCGCCTCCTGTTCTCGGGGGCGCAGGTCGACGCCAAGGACGCGGACGGCGTCACACCACTAGGTGTCGCTGCAGCAGAAGGGAGACGGGATCTAGTTATCCTTCTTCTGCAGAAGGGAGCACAAGCAAATGAAAAATCCGTTTCCATGGCTGCAGAAAATGGTCATTGGAATTTGGTGGAATTGTTTCTGCAGAACGCAAGATCGTTCGTTGATGTGTGTACTAAAGAAGGAGACCCATTAATAGTGCTGGCTGCAAAGAGTAATCGTTGGGAAACGGTGCAAATGCTGTTGGAAAATGGGGCGTCTGCGGCGAAGTGCAAAAATGCAGAAGAGTGCGCGTTGGTGTGGGCGTCACAGACCGGGCGAGCAGATGTCGTACGAGACCTGCTGCTCTACGGGGCTGAAATGAACGCTGATCAACACTTTTTTGTCCTTATGACCACGAATAGCGCCGCTGTAGTGTGGGTCTTCTTAGAGGTGGTGCCTCACGAAGTACTAGGACCATTAGGAGAAACGTGCTATCTACGAGCTGCTGCCGACGGTCGCCTCGAGGCGATGGTGGCGTTCCTTGAAGCGGGCGTCAATTTTTTCTTCTTCTCTTCTTCTTCGGCATTTTCCCCTTAGGAGCTTGCCGTTTTCACCCTCCACAACTCTCGATCCTCCCAATCTCGTGGCTTGAGGCCTCTATCCTTCATAGCTTCCTGGATGTATTTTTCCCATTCTAAAACTGGTCTTCCTCTTTTCCGTATCTCAGGTGGTTGCCATTTTAAGATCTTGTGTGGCCATCTGTTTTCTGATATTCTCTGAACATGTCCATACCACTGTAGTGCTCTATTTTCCAAGGTATTCGTAATAGAACAAATTATATTCATCCTTCTCCATATTTCTTCATTTCGCACTCTGTCCTTGCGAGTAAGTTGTAGGCATCGTCTCATGTAGTCCATTTCCACTGTCCTTATCTTATCTCTTATTTTTTGTGTTTGTGGCCACATTTCTGCTCCATATAGTACTATATTTTCTACCACACAATGGAATATCCTTCTTTTGACGTCTTGGCGGATATTGTTATTCCATAATATGCCGTGTAAAGCTTTGGTTGCTTTCTTCCCCATAATTATTCTCGAGTTTATATCTGCAGCACATGTACCCGAGTTGTTTATTAAAGATCCAAGATATTTGAAGGTGTTACAGCTTTTAATTTTGTTACCATTCACGTCTATATCTGTTATTCCTTGTCCAATGCACATGCGGGCGTCAATGTAAACGCAAAAGATGGCAACTGGGGTACAGCTCTTACCTATGCAGCCGCTCAAGGACATTTAGCGTGCATTAGGGAGCTGATACAACGTGGAGCAGACGTAAATACAAAGAACATATTAGGACACACGCCACTCCATGCGGCTTCTGAACTTAATTACAAGGAATGTGTGCGCGCTCTAGTGGACGCCGGAGCAAACATTTTAGTGAGAAATAATGGCGGAAAAAATCCCTTTGATGTTGCTGTTTCGGATGATGTGCGGCAAATCTTTAAATAGAATTGAGCAATATCTGAAGTTCTGGAGTAAGATTTGTTAAAAAAAAAGTTACCAAAAATTTAATTTCCTATAAATTTTTGAAATTTAATTCAAGGCCCAGGAGAGGGCCAAACTAGTTTCATTCATCACATGACTAGTTTTTCTCCTCCCTTCTTTAAATGTAATCAAAAGATATTCTGAAAGAAACGAAACGCATTACTTTCAAATGTATTTTACTTGATAACGGTCAGTCTTGTAGTGACAAAATCACTCAAGTTATTAGTGTCATGCACGCGTATTTATTTACTTTGTCAGAATGTGTAAAAAATTATTTCAAATAGTGTTATGTCATTATGTCAAATACTTAGGTCACTCGGATTTTTACCCGTTGCTTCTATTTTTAAAAAAAACTGTAGTATCATTCTTCTCCATTAATTTACGATGTAAAACATTTATGCTTGATCGTTGTTACATGGAACAGAGTTATATGTATGCACGTACTTGCACTAATGTTGTTATTGTTTCTCCGCATACTGTCTTCAAGCATTTGTCTTTCTATACTCATGTCATGTCATTACGTTACACAGTTACCCTTCAGCTGCCTTTAATATATAATATTGTTCTTTTCGGTTTAATTGCCTAAAATCTTAATAATTGCGCTAATGTTTATATAATTTATATCATCCTCTTTATTTATTTACGTCCGGTCTATTTGTTAGTAAACGCACATTGCTTAGATCTGGCTCAATTTTAAATAAAACGTCTTGCTGTTGGTTTCCCTCACTTGTTTACATTGCAATGTCCCTTTCGGGATTAATCTATATATATATAAAAGAAAGTCGTGTTAGTTACACTATTTATAACTCAAGAACGGCTGTACCGATTTGGCTGAAAATTGGTGAGCAGGAAGCTTAGAGCCAGGAGACGGACATAGGATACTGTTTATCCCGTTCGACAGCGTTCCTGTGTGAGAACGCACGTTTTCGCACGTTTTCGCGTGAAGGTACTTAACTGAAGAGTGCAACCTATGCACCAAAATACAGGAACAATAATGAATGATTAATCTATTTAAATTTTTTATTTGTATTTTCTAATAAACAATTTATCTTAATAAATTCCAAAATCTGCTTATTTATTGCCTTTAACAGCCGGTCCCTATGATTACAGCTTTGTATTTCTCTCTTAAACAAAAATCAATTCCAAAAAACGCTCTGCTACGTAAAATATTTTTTAATTATCTATTTAATATCAGAGTGTTTTTTAAAATTCTTCTTTGTTTGAGAGAAAAACACAAATCTGCAATTGCTTTATTATCACGAGTGCAACAAGGATAGTACAGTTTCTCACAGTGAGTGCGACGCGAGAAAAAGGTGGGACGGACTGTTAAGGCGGAACAGAGTTCGTCGGGTTAGCTAGTATTTAATAATTCAAAATTAATGTTTTGACGAATCCGTATGATTCATCACATATGTACTCATTTTCATTGAAAATCTGTAATCATTTTTGAGGAAATATCGATTGAGTGTTTCTGTAATTAGTAATTTTGAGCTCATTTCACTGAACTGTTTTGAGTTTTCAAGAGAGTTCAGAAAGAATTCGAAGCCTAGTACTCACAAATGCAGTAATGTAAAAAAGAAGTCCTTTCTGTAAGAATTAACGACGTGGAAGATAGGTAAAAATATAATTTTTGTGATTTTTGAAAAACCCAAAGAATATATCAAAAGGCGTTTGTCATTTTATTCAGTACATTTAGTACTATCCGTAAAAAAGGTTTAAAGAAAAAATTTGCACATTTTTTTGAAAAATTTTTTTTTACTGTTATCTATATTTCACTCAAATATCAGTAATATTTTCAAAAGACTGTGCATAATGTTAATTAAACAAAAATTAATTTAATTGCGGAGAACACATTTCATATCAAGAACACAATCTCAATCTTTAATAATTCATGAGAGGGACCAACGTATTTTAAACTTTGCAATGATCAAAAATTCCGAGTTAACAGACGAAATTGGACCAATGCCATTCCTGTATTTCACTATACTCTTGCAAAATAATGTAAATGAATTTGGGCCATTTTGAGAAAATTTTGAAAAATGTCTCTGGGGCTTCAAGAATTTACCCTCAGAATTCATTTCAAATTCGCAATAACTTCAGTCGGTCCACAAAGATAAGGGAATATTCATTTGAGCAACATTTCCACGAATAGCTTAGGCGCTAATGTTCACAAACGACAAGCGGGCAGACGGATGGATGTTTTGAAAAAAAAAACACTTTACTGTATCATGGAACCGCAGACAGTATATTTCCGTAAAATCTCGAAATCGCTTTTCTCTAACACTGCGTAACTTTCTCTATACTACGTGTATTACTCCGTATATACGTATGTAATCGAGTAAATAAAAATGTATAATTGCAGTAGAAAGAACAATTATGGGGGAAAAGAGAAGATGCATGCTGAAATTAAAATACCTTCTGTATAATTTTCAGTTTAAATGTTAATGTTAGAATTACGTGTTAAAATAATTACCTCTTCAAAAGTTTAGAATTCATAGATTTATTCAAAAAACACAAGTAGTTCCAAAAACATGAATTTTCAGAAGGTTGGTTGGTTGTTGGTGATTCCGGACACATCAACTACCGAGGGCATTAGTTCCGTAAGTGTAGTTCGTGTTTTTTTATCGTGAGGTGGTAGTGATATCCTGCAGGATGGCAAGATCTGGCGCCGACCTACCGTCTGTTAGCAGGGTATCCCTCAGTCAGGTATTTCCTAACAGCGGGGCACAGCCCCTGGAGGGACAAGCTGTAAGCTCCCGACCAGTCTCCAGGCATGTGTGATAGTGTAGTGCTTGTTAGAGTGTGTGTGGAGAGAGGATAGGACAAGGAAGAGGAAGAAATGATCGCACGCGGTCCGTGACCCGTTTTTAGGGTACTGCTCCGGCATTCGCCTAGTGTTGATCGGAAGAACCACGGAAAACTATCGATCAGAGCAGCCGGTCTGTAGAATTCTCCTCCAGACCGCGACTGAATCCGACCTAGCAGACAAAGTAGTGTAGATTTCTTTTTTTCAGAAGGAATAAAGAAAAATCTTTGCAGTGATTGTGTTAATACGTTAACCTCTTCAGACCCGGTGACAAATGCGCAATGAAATTTTGGAAGTTTTGCAAAATTGTATTATTTGGGATGTAAAGGAAGCAAATTTATCAAAGAATTTTTTTTTAATTCCATATTTTGGAAATCGTTGGTGCACATATGTGTACCTTATGTCAGTACTGTATGTTTCATATTTAAATGTTAGAAAAAAACAAACTGCTAATGAAAATCAGGATATAATGGTAAAAATAAAGTTGGATATCTGAAAAAATTAATTATTGCATACTGTTATTATTATTACAAAATTTTACGTTTTCCTTATTTTACGATTGTTTGTGAAGTATTTCAAAAAATAATTATGTTTCAGTACACGCAAATACGTATTGCATTTCGTACATTTAACTGTTATTCTTGACTAGCAACCAATATTTCCACATTTTTTATGTAAATTTATCATCACAGAAAACTGGAAAATGGCCAATTTGATCACATCTTAATTCTTCCGCTGGTTGACTTACAACATGCCTGTATTTATTTCTTAGTGTGCCGTTTTTATCACTGTCCCTCTCATTAGTGTCAACTGTAATAAGTGACTGTCTGCTTTTATTCCTACTGTCTAGGAATTTTACCAATGATGTAGCTAAATGCATTCTGGATGAAATCAATGGCAGCTAATATTTTTGTTTTACATGTCCTACGATACATAAGGCAACATATTACAATTATAACATCAATTAGATGGTTGAATACTCTAACAGGCAATTTTTTAGTTCTTACAGAGCTTCTGTAATAAAAAAGCATCCTATCATATAGGTCTATGCCCCCATTACTTTGTTATATGCTGGTACAACACCAGGGCGTGGTACATCAATTTTTTTTCCTTCTTGTTTCGGCCATTTTTTACATGAAGCCTTTGGAGAGCTATCAATGCACGAGGACAGCAGTGTTACTCATTTGTTGTCTCTCAAATTTACAAGGCAAAGATATTCATCTTCTCTAATAATTTCGTGCCATTCACCTCTTTTAAAATTATTGTCTTCTCTTCATTTTGATGCACCTGAACCCGTTCTGTTTTTCGTCACAGTCCCTGTCAAACCTTTTTTTGTATAGTAACATTTCTGTACATTTTACACTTGTGATAAACCTGTCAATGTAAATAATAGTAGCAGACCCATGCGAAAACTCTCGCATGTTCAACCCCACCCTCGTCGATAATTTTCCATTTCTATATTAAGCCTGTAATACATCTTTTCCTTCAAGACCCTCTTATCTTCCGTCACTTGTTCTATGTCTCCTTGAAATTGCTAATCAATCCGCCCGAATTTGAAATCGTGTGAATTCTAAACAAAAATTTTGATTTTGGTTGTCTTTTTTACTGACGTCTTAACAACATTTTTAAACTGTTCTTAAAAATGGCTGCAATTTTTTAATTACATTATTAACTAAGATAGAGCAAAAGACAATTCAAATGGCTGAGGTAGCATTTTCGTAGAACTCACTGAATTTTCGAATTTCTTCGGCTTCTTCCTACAACTATAGTATTGTAGTTAGATATTTTTTCTTTCTCGCCCTTACGATGGTATTTCATAAGAAGAGAAAGTTATGTAATTGTGCGCCGGAAAACGGCGAATTTTCAACAGAAAAATCTACATTGCGGGACCCTGTTCACAAAAAAGATGATAAATCCGGTTGCTACATAGTAAATTATTTTCTCTAACATGTGGTGTAGCTAGAATCCATTTTTTGTGAACTCTTGATACCGAAAAATTGAATGATGGGAAAATGAGTCTGTCCGTCTGTGGTCAACGCTGGCACCCAAACCGTTCTGCTGATTTTCTTCAAAATTGAAATGAGTATTCCCCGGTCGATCTGAATAAACTCAAGGCTTACGGACTTTCAAATGAATATTTTGATTTTTGTGAGAGGGAGGGATATTTTCACATTAAGACGCAAAAATATTGTAAAACTTGTCTAAAAAATGGCTCCAAATTTTTGGATTTAACTTCACCCTATGTTAGCACAAAAACGCTAAAGAGAATGGTGCAGATTGCATGTTCGTTGAAATCCTTCATTTTCGAAAACTGCAAAAGCTCAGTTTCTTTGGGCCTTCTACAATTACAATATTCAAGATAGAGTTTTTTCTTTAATAAAATCTGTTTTTTAAAGATATCTCATCAAATAAATTCAAGCTCAATTTTTCGAAAATATGAGAATTTTCGTGTAATTTTGTGCGAAATAATAAAAAATATCAAAATTTAAAAAAGATGTTTTTAACATTTCTTTTTCTCGTTTCTCTCTTTTTTTCATCATATATAATATGAGACGGTAAAAAATATGGTGCTGGTCCCATTTTCGGCGAAGTCTCCGTATTTTTGAAAATGTTCAAAAACTTAACCCTTCAAAACTACAAAATTCAAGATAGAGATTTTTGCCTTAGGCCAAGTCCGTTTTAAAAACTCAGCTCTTTAAAAAAGTTTTCCTATACACTTTTTTAAATGAGTAGTTTTTGCGTAATTTTACTTGATATTTATGCAATTTCTAAAAAAATTATATTCTCAAAAACCGCTTTAAATTTTTTCTGTAATTTTTTCCACGGGTAGAAGAAGGGACGCTTAAAATAATAGCACGGGTCTCATTTTCCTTGAACTCCCTAAATTCTCGAAAATTGGTAATTTAGATATAATGCGAGAAAGTATGTGTCGTTGCAGCGTAACTAGTTTCTTAATGAAATAAGTTCTTCAAAGATAGCTTTTTAAATATGTTCACGTACACTTTTTTGAAAAGTTAGTAGATTTTGCGTAATTTTGCAAAAAATATAGTTTGTTTTTTTTCAAAAACTGACTCAATATTTTTCTTTAACTTTTTCTCCTATACAATAAAGTACGGTTATAAAAATGACACTAGTCCTATTTCAGGTGAACTAAATATTGGAATAATTAACATGGCAAAATTAAAATATTAATTAAAGAGATTTTGTTCATAACAAAATCTGTTCTAGGAAAGTTAAATCTTAAAATAGGTTATGGTTTTTTAATACATAGTCTATTTTAACTAATGTAATTTTGCGTTGTCTTTGAAACTTCCACTTTTCGCGCATATTTTTACCAGAGAGTATTATCAGATATTACCAAATATTACCAGATATCAGGACGCAATATGACATTGACAAATCCGCGACAGCAGTTAGAAATACTTGAAATAACTTCTGAATGTTGCGTGATGTTTCTGGCTGTAAGGAACGCAGTTTTGGGTTCTGAAACTTATGTTTCTATATTAAAAGAATTTTTTGAACTTGTGCGCTACGGTTGGTACTGGTTTTCACAAGTGATTATTGAGATATGTTAAAATGTACAGAAATTGCGGTATTATTATATTATGTAACTGTTTCCAAATCGACAATATATATGCATGTGTATATATGCATCACCAGTGGCTTTATGTTGAAACACTGTACCTAAACAGAGTACGCGTTACGTACGGTTTCTGTACTACGCTCAGGCGTTTAGTGTAAAACACGTTTGTGACTAAATTCACAAAGTACAACAGCTTCCCATAACGAAAGCCAAGTGGCCTTCACGCAACTCACACCCTAGCGACCTCCCGCGCTCCTTGCGACTGTAGCGCCCCACGTGTTCGCCCGGGGAATTAGATTGCCCTGGCACCCTCCCTCGCCTCTCGCTACCTTCCCCCGCCCCGCCCCGCGCCGTCGCTAAGGAAATTTGTCTGCCAATCTAATTGGGCATAATTCCCCGCCCCAAGATTGAACATGGAAATTGCCAACGCGCTCTTTAAAACACGAAATAAGCGCGTTTGCAGAGGGGTGGTGACGTAGAAAGCTAATAAACGCTCCTCGCAAGGGCGCCTCGCGAGGCTGGCGAGCAAGCGGGGGGAGGGTGGACGGAGTGGGGTTGATGGGCGCTAAAGCGGGCGGGGAGAAAGGGTAGGATGGGACGAGGTGGGGTGGAGCGGGCGCTTAAATGGTGGAGTGCGGGAAAGGGGAGCGGAGCGCTATGGAACGTAGCGGGGTGGGCAGGCGCAAAAATGGGGCGGAGGGGCGGGGCGAGGTAGGACGGGCGCTTAAGCGGGCGGGGGTGAGGCACAGCGGGATTGAACGGGTGCACGGGGTTGGGCGGGAGAGTGAAAAGGGCACTTAAGCAGGCGGAGTGCGGGGGGGCGGAGTGGGTGGGGCGGAGCGCGAGGGGTGAAGTGCGGTGGGACGTTGCGAGGTAGGGGCGGGAGTGGACGGGGGTTGAAATGGCGCTTAAGAGGGCGGAGTGTGGGGAGCGGAGCGTGAGAGACGGAGTGTGGTGGGACGGGCGCTTAAGAAGGGAGGAGGGGCGGGGTGAGGTAGGATGGATTCTTAAGCGAGCGGAGGAGGGCGAGGTGAGGCGGGGCGGGGCGGGGCGAGGGTAGGATGGACACTTAAGCCAGTGGGGGAGAGTGGGGCGGGACGAAACAGAGCGAATTGGGACGAGTGGGACGGGGTGAAGTGGAATTGTACGGGGGGAGGAAAGGGCACTCAAGCGGGAGAGTGTGGTGGGACGAGACGAGGTGGACGGGCGGTTAAGAGACGGGAAGGGGACGCGACGGGCGCCGGAGTGTGGGGCGCAGGACCTGTGAGCAAGAAGGGTGAAATGGGAAGCCAGGGGTGGAGTGCTGCAGAGAGGGTTCTGCCGGGGAAGGCAGGCTGCTGGGGCGGTCTGCCGGGATGGGCTTCCAGGGCGGGCTACCGGTGCGGGCTCCGGGGCGGGCTGGTGGAGCGGGCTGCTGGGGCGTGCTGACGGGGCGTGCTGACGAGGCGTGCTGACGGGGCGTGCTGACGGGGCGTGCTGACGGGGCGTGCTGACAGGGCGTGCTGACGGGGCGTGCTGACGGGGCGTGCTGACGGGGCTGGCTGACGGGGCTGGCTGACGGGGAGGTCTGGTCGACCGCCTGGCGAGGCAGGATCCTAAGCGGTCCCAAATCGGTTTGGCGACGGAGCGAGAAGGTGGTAGGGCTGGCGATAGGGTGGCAGAAATGTGGTAGTGCAGGAGGTGGGCGGGGCGTGGAATACGGTGGATAGGGGCGGGGCGGAAGGGGTGGGAGATCGTCGGGGGAGAAGGTGGAACGCGAGCGCTCCCAGAAGTTGGCCGGTTGCCGATGCGAACAGTTCTGACGTGGCGGGGGAATTAAAGGGTGGGTATGGGAGGTTAGGCGGTGGGAATGGTGGGAGGGTGAGAGGAGAAGTCAGATGGAGTGGGCACCGGGGAGGGCTGGAAAAGAGAGGTGGAGAGGAGGCGTGGTGGGAGGAAGGGTGGGGGAGGGGTCGTAAGAGGGTGGTGGAGTGGAGAAAAGGACTGTGTGGTGGGTAGGAGAGCGACGGGGAAGGCAGAAGGGCGGTGGGGTGGGACATGGAGTAGTGCGGGGCAAAAAGATGCAGACTCGTTCATGTGATACTGGTGTGAGGTAAAAACCAGGAAGGCATTCTTCACTATTATTTTGTGTCGATATTCTTTGCAACTAGCTTCGTATGGGACATCCCGTGTCATTTTCTGGTTCATTATTTTTATTTGCGTTATTTCATGATAAATAATACGGTCCAATGACCTTTCCATCCTGGCTTACAAAGCTTAATGAAAAAGGATAAATATTTTTTTTTAATATTTTGATTTATTATATTTAATTGTAATTAATCTAAGAAATAGCTTCATACGTATTCATGTGATGCCGAAATTGCAGTATTGTCATTCTCACCGTTTCCGCACTATAGATGTCTTGAAACAACCCAAAATACTTTTTTCTACGATTGTATAAAAATGTAGATTTCAACGTACTGCTTGCGTGTGTGAAGTTAGTCTTTTTTTATCTTAACGTCACCGTGCGTGATAAAAACGTTTACACACGGTAGGTAGATTTCAAAAAAAGAAGAAAAACAGCATACGAACGGCAAAACAAGTTGACCTTCATTATTATTAACACTTCCCAATAACTATTAGCATCTAATTAACTGTTTCTGTTCCTTCACCCGATAGCCCGCAACGGGCGTTGGTTCACCAACGCAGACCCGGCCTCTGGGCCACGGGATAAGGGGTTCGTGAGGTTAGCACGATGACATCCCTTCACCGTATATTCTGGTCTTCCTAACCTTTGTGACGTCATCGTGATGTGAAAAACAACACAGACACGGAGTTCTTTGTGCAGGTTTATTTAATATTACTGTATATTACAATATTTACATACTCCTCCGGAAACTACCGCTGCACTCCACAGCACTACCATTCCTCAGACAAGCCGCCTCAGCCTGACCCAGCGTACTAACCTGTAGCACCGCTCGCGGCATCTCTGTAGCCACTCTCGCAAACCTGCGACCACCCCTCACGGATCAACAAAGTACCTCCGCACCGCGATTCGGCCCAAACTCGAATGCCAATCGCCAACACTCCACCAGCGTCTATAACGAGAAATCACGTGACAGTCCTTCCACGCTGAAGACCCGCGGACCGCGTCACCTCATTAAAGAGTTTTGGGCCGGTCGCACAACGGTCGCACAACGCACACATCATTTTGCGCTAACTGACCCCCGGATGTTCCCAGACACGCCCCCGCTGGCTTGCACCCTCGAAGCGACAGCTCCGGTTGCACCGCCAGCCCGACGCCTGGACCACCCCCTCCCACGCACTGGCCCACGACTAGTGAAATGCTATGACGTTACACCTTATGCTTACACGCTTTCTCATCTTCACACAGCAATAGATACTGGTACATTTGTAAGGAAAGCGCACAGGTATAATTTGCTTCAGCCGAGAATCGAACCCAGGGTTGCGCCGTGGGAAACGAGCACGCTAACCAACGAGCTACCGAAGGAGGCATATAATTAACTATGAATACATAATTACAATATAACTACGAAGATTATACTGCAAATTTTTATGAAACGCGTAATAAAATGGCAACAGAGGCGTCATTCGAAGCTAGCAACAAATAAAATCGATGCAATATAATTGTGAAGAATATCTCACTCTACTTTTACCTCTAACAGTGAAATATGAACGGGGTCTGCATCTTTCTGTACTTGAAAACTCTGAGTTAGCTCTTCTCACAGCTCAAAATCCCTCTAGCCTTTGTTAAAACTTTCAGAATAGCAAATATTTTTTTAACCTTTGTGAACGTTCCCCTTCACGGAAGGAAAATATGAGGACGTCATGACGTGCGGGGGTGCTTGAGGGACAAGACTCCCTTCATCCCCAGAGCTTTGGATGCTCGTCCCTGCACACAGGGCCAAAACGGGAGTTCAGAACGTAACTGTGACAACAAGTTATATCAATTGCTTTTACAAACATACATTTATTTCAACTGCAATTGGATATGACCCGGTGGCAGTTAAATAATAATAATTACAATAATAATTACAGTAATAATACAGTTTTGTTAATATAATAATAGAAATTTATTATGAATATGTTTCAGAAATATTTTCTCCTTGTGCATTGCACTGAAGTGTTTGTTTGAGTGTATTACGAAGGCTGTACGTCGAAATGCAAGGAGGAGTGTTGCAGTCAACTGCAAGACCATGAGAACTATTTTAATTTTTAATAGTAATTAATGATTTAGTTTAATGATTTAGCCCTTTCCTATTTAGTCGCACTCTACCTCCCACCTGGTGTTAATAATAGAGATCAGATCCATTAAGAACAACAGTTACGGCGGTTAGAAGCGGCTGTAGGTCGAAAATCAAAATTTTAGTCTCATAGTACACTTAACGAAGGGTAATCATTTTCTTTTTGGCGTTAGTGTGTATGGATTCCGGATGAGTCATCTACTAACATCAAGTTCTGTAAGTGTAGTGCGTGTTAAATATCGCTGAAGCATGAAATCCGACGCCGACCTCAAAATCAGCTTTTAGAGTTTTCCCCAACCGGCATATCCCCCAGAAACATCGCCCCATCCGGGTCGATTTTAAGCCTCTGACTAGTCTCTTAAATTCCGGTAATTTAGTGCATTGACATGTAATAGGAGAGAAAGGGCCAAGAAAGAGGGAAGAAAAGATTGCGCGCGATCTGTGGACCATTTGTTAGGGCACTACTCCTGCTTTTTCCTATGATTCTTCGGAGAAACTAGGGGAAAATTTCGTTCAGTATAGGCGAAGGCTGCAATTCTCCTCGATCTAGCTCTCATAGTTAGTGTTAGTGTTATTGGGTGTATGGTCTGGTTATTGGGGGTGTAGCTCTATAGTTAGTGTCATAGTCAATGGCAGGATTCGATCTACTCTACAGTTAGTGTTAAAAATCCACCCGTCCAGACTCGAACTCTACGACGTCGGTCACGGATGCTACAAAGGTAACAACGTTGCTACCGAAATATCGCAGACGTTTTTTTTTATTTTTATTAATATCGTATACATGTGATTCGTGACCCGTGTGAAAAGTTCCTCCAACGGGGTTGAAAGTCGATCGCAAACAAAGAAACCAATGACTCTTGTTGCAGTTACAGTTATTTCAACAAATTTTGTAATTGAATTTTTGATTATGGAACGCTATACTTAGGGTGAGCCTTTTGCCAAGCACCGCTACGTGACGTGTCTTGACAGATGGCATTATGCCAAGAGCCAAGAGCTTGGGATGGTGTAAATGGTGACGTTACAACGCTGCAATCGTTGAGTAGTATCGATCTAGGCAAGCTTCACAAAGCATAAGACATTTCTTCGATTAGGAAAAAAGAGAGGCCAGAAATAGCGGGTAAAAAAGAGAAGGTCGAAGAGAATAGCCGAAACAAATGGTGCCAAAACAGCACGTAATTTCTCGATCGTACTTTCACGCAAAATTTCGCGAAAAGTACGGGCTCAAATTTTGAAAAAATTGTACATCACCTTATTTCAAAATCTATTCTTAAAGAACAGATTTCATTAAGGAAAATCTCTATCTTCATAACTAGTTATAGAAAGACGCTGAAAAAGTTTGCACTTTGAGAGTTTGGAAAACTCAGATTTTTCAACGAAAATGAGTCCTACGCCATTGACTTAAACGTTCTCCACGCTATTCAACTACAAAATTTAATAAAATACGATGGAGCCTTTTTTTGAAAGTTTTGAAAATATAAATGAGACTTCATGTGAAGTATCCCCCAAAATTTTAATTTCGGTTTCAAATTCAAGGATCCATGACATCAGCTATATCGATTGGGAGACATCAATTTTGGAGAAAATCGGCCGAACGATTTAGCTACTAGCTTTGTTCATAGACGTGCCGTTATTCTATTTTTCGGTATCAAGAATCCATAAAACATGGATTCTAACACACCACGTGTTAGAGAAATGCTTCAACTGACTAATTTTAGCAACTGCATTTATCCACTTTTTCGTTATAACTTCCCGGTAGTTTTTCTACCCAAAATTCGCCATGTCTGCGCGCAGGATTACACAACTTTCTCTTTACTCCGTAAACGGTAGCGAGAAACAAAAAGTATTTGTATTTCACCCTTATTTGTTCGGGAATACAAGGACTGGACCAATAATTATGGTAGTCACAGTGTCAGTGTTTTGGCCCACTGTGTCCTTCTGGGGCCCTTACCGCGCCAGCCCGCTGAATTCGGCGCTCCCAGCGGCACAGCAGCACGGCGGCACGTCGCCTGGGTCTTTGACAATGGGACACGCTCTCCGACTGGTCCCCAGGTCCCTACGACTCCATTGTTTAACGTTCCACGTAGCTTGCGAAATATAGTACGAGACGAATTGGCGGTGTTTCCGGAGTAGCCCACGCTAACAATTCTCTGAACTGGTGGGTAAAAGCAATAAAAACGGTAAACTGTATTTTCAGCATTGATAAACACAACACATAATCTATTACTGTAAATGATTGGGAGGTCCTAGGGTTCGAAACCCGACGGTGGGAGAACTTTTGACACTAGATTGTCAGCTAGGTCGAATTCGAGGAGAATTCTTTCTTGGAGGACAATGTTTCGTGATGGAGAATTCTAGTCGCCGGCTGTTCTAATCGGTAGTTTTACATGGTGTCTCTGATTAATACCGGGGGAATGCCGGAACAGTAACCTTACAAACTGGCCACGGGCCACGGACCACGCGCGATCTTTCCTTCCTCTTCCTTGACCTATTTCACCCCTTAACTACAAGTCCTTACTACTTGCGAACTCTACACCACACATGTGGCAAGACCAGTGGGAGCTTAGAGGGTGACCCAGCTGGGGCGGTGGCAGACTGGTGAGAGATACCTGATTGGGGGTTTCCCCCTAACCAGGACTCTTCCACCAGCGGGGCACCGCCCCAGCCGGGACAAGCTCTAAGCTCCCGACCCATCTCCCGGAATATGTGGTAGTGTAGAGCATGTTAGTGTAAGCGTGTGTGTAAGGGGAGAGGATAGGACAAGGAAGAGGAAGGAATGATCGCGCGCGGTCCGTGGCCCGTTTGGTAGGGGACTTCTCCGGCATTCGCCTGGTGTTGATCGGAGAAACCACGGAAAACTACCCATCAGAGCAGCCGGCAGCTAGAATTCTCCTCCAGGCAGCGACTGGATTCGACCTAGCTAAAAGGCTAGTGTCGAAATCCTGCCGCCGTCAGGACTCGAACCTCGGACCTCCCGGTCGAACATGATGAGATGAGTATTGAAGTATCAGTAGCATTCACAAAGCAACATTAATTCAAACTTTACTATGCAGCTACGACATAGCGCGAATATTGCGTTCATATTGCGCAAATTGCTATAACGAACGCCGGAAGTCGGATAACAGAAAACAAACTATACTACTGAAGCCTTGGTCAAGTAACGTACGAGCGAGAGCTGAGGAAGGTACTATATGGTAAATCAGCGATGTTCATAACTAGGGAACGGATTTTCAAGTAAATGCATATGTTTACATGATCAAGATACGTGTTTTCAATAATAATATTTAGAATTTACGCGACATTCTGAATGAATTGAAACCATTTTTATTCTATATATTTTTACATATTTTGGTGTACCTACATATTTTGCATATTTTATTTATTGCTACATATTTTATTGCATTATAATATGTTTATATGTCAAAAAGGAACATTTCAAATGCGATATTGCAATATGTTACTGGAATAATCTATGTTCAAAGCAATGTAATGCTACTGTGCTTCTATGACCTCCGGACGTTCGCCATGAATTGTAGAACTTACCCCTCCCCACACCTGCTTCGAAACCCCGTACTCTAAATAAAGGATGAGTGGATGTTTGTGAAACAAGTAATTTCAATGTACCTGCTTACGTTTCATATGTCCAGAGCGTAACTCTAACAAATATTAAAACGTAAAACTAACAAATATTTTTGCAGATTTTTGTTTTATCTTGATTTGGGAGAGGTATGTTCCCTCCCCCTCTCCAGAATCCATATCTGGCTACATGATATTACTATTCACTTGAGCACCGGATCCTTGTAAACAATGTTTATATTACGGACGTATTTTATATTTCGGATTGGATATGTGGTGACGGGCACTGTACAATTGCCATATTTTAATTACTCATTTTTTAAATTTGTTGTACCGAAACGCAAATACTTTCCCGAATTTCGCGAAACGAAATATTACGATACGATACGCTATCGACAGTGCACCAAAATCTCTTGCCCAACGCACCGAACATAAAGAGCTCTGCAAATCAATATAAAGAGTACGTTTCACGCTCATCTCAGATAAACACGCACTTCTCAGGCAATTGGACCCATTCCAGGATTGATTGATTGATTTTTTTGTGTTTCCGGGCGCGTCAAGTGCTTCGGTCATTAATCACGTTAGTGTAGTACATGTTTTTCTCGGGAGATGGCGGTGATTTCCCCCGCTGGATGGCGAGATCCGGCGGCGACCTACCGTCGGCTAGTGGGGTTTCCCCCTAACCAGGAATCTCCCACCAGCGGAGCACCGGCAGTCGGGACAAGTTCTAAGTCCCCGACCGGTCTCCCGGCATGTGTGGTAGTGTAGTGCATGTTAGTATAAGTGTGTGGGTAAGGGGTGAGAATAGGACAAGGAAGAGGAAGGAAAGATCGCGCAAGGTCCGTGGCTCGTTGGGTAGGGTACTGCTCCGGCATTCGCCTGGTGTTGGTCGGAGAAACCACGGAAAACTACCGATCAGAGCAGCCAGGCGCCTGAATTCTTCTCTAGACAGCAACTGAATTCGACCTAGCTGAAAAGCTAGTGTCGAAAATCCTGCCGCCGTCAGGTCCCGAACCTAGGACCTCCCGGTCAGAAGCGCTGCAGTGACATCAGTTGAGCAGTCAGATCATCAAGCTACCGCTACCGGTCCCATTCCAGGAGCAACTGCGCTGTTGCCAGGTTGAGAATGAAAATTGTGAAACCAGGAATGAGATGAAAGTGAATAAAATAATATGCTTGTATCCACTCACCACAATTTTCACGTCTAATGTTTTTAAATGCCTGGTTTAATCATTTTGTGTTCTATATTATAGAACGTCACATTTCACGTCTAATGGTGCCTAATTTCATACCTTTTTACCTCTCAATGTGCCTAGATCAGTTCACCTTGAGGCATACAGGTAGAAGAAGTCTATCTCTCAGGCGAGAGATAGACTAGTCGAAAAACCTAGTAAAACGATACCTTGGTGGAACACATGATCTGACCAGTTATGAACACATGATCTGACCAGTACACATGGTATTGCCAGTTATTATGTCATAATTTATCTTTTATAAAATTGTACTTATGGAACTTTTTCACTCACAAAAAAATGTTGAAAATACCGAGCACAAAATATCGATATTAAAAACATCGGGTTCGAAAATCGGTTTTGAAACCATTGATGTTTCTATAAAAACATCGTAAATATCCATTCTCGAAAACTTGACAATAGTTCAAGTGATCACTCGCAAGAGTTAGAGGATACAGAGGAGGCCTTTTGACATCGGGCTGTAGCCGTCCTGGTGAAATCTTCACAATCCAACCAGATGACAGAGCATAGAACCACAAATTTTGCATGTGCAGTGTCACTGATTAAAAGGTCCTAGGGTTCAATTTCCGACGGTGATAGGTTTTCGACACTTGCACATAGATCAGTCAAATTCAACTACCGTCTATAGGAGAATTCCAGATACTCTGGTCGAAGCCAAGGAAGACCTGGTTTCTTCAGTTAATGCTAAACAAATGCCAGATCACTACTCTAACAAACAGACCCTACAAACCGCGCAAGATTTTTACCCATTCTTTCCCATTCCTCTCTCTCTCTCTCTCTCTCTCTCTCTCTCTCTCTCTCTCTCTCTCTCTCTCTCTCTCTCTCACACACACACACACACACACACACACACACACTCAACACATGTCGGGAATTAAGATGTCTCATCCGGGTTGTCCTGGCGGACGGAGTTGTATGTATGTTTGTAGGTCCTTTGCGCAATAGCCCCTGATGAAGCTTGGGCCTACCAACGGCGTCCCGGCCTTGCAGCGTGACAGGGTACCTATGGTTAGCACATGGGCATTCCTACGCCGTGTTCTGGTCTTCTCAATCTGAGAAGTGAGTTTTCTCATCGTCAAACAACAACATATAATGAGACATTGCAAGGTTTGGTTTGGTTTGGTCTAGTTTGTTTTTTTTCGTATTTCCGGGCGCGTCAACTGCTTTGGTCATTAGTTCCGTGAGTGTAGTGTGTTTTTTCTCGGGAGATGGCGGTGATCTTCCCCCACGGGATGACGAGATCCGGCGCCGACCTACCGTCGGCTACTGGGGTTTCTCCCTAACCAGGACTCTCCCACCAGTGGTGCACCGCCCCAGCCGGGACAAGTTCTAAGCTCCCGACCGGTCTCCCGGAATATGTGGTAGTGTAGTGCATGTTAGTATAAGTGTGTGTGTAAGGGGGAGAGGATAGGACAAGGAAGAGGAAGGAACGATCGCGCGCGGTCCGTGGTCCGTTTGGTGGGGTACTGCTCCGGCATTCGCCCGGTGTTGATCGGAGAAACCACGGAAAACTACCTATCAGAGCAGCCGGCCGCTAGAATTCTCCTCCAGGCAACGATTGAATTCGACCTAGCTGAAAAGCTAGTGTCGAAAATCCTGCCGCCGTCAGGACTCGAACCTAGGACCTCCCGGTCAGAGGCGCTGCAGTGACATCAGTTGATGCACTGAACTACCGCTCCCGGTACATTGCAAGAAAAACGCACATTATAACCTAACATGACCAGGAATCGAATCCGGTGTCGCGTCATGGAAAGCGAGCACGTTGACCAATGAGCTATCTGCGAGGGCGGCTGACGGAGATACCAAAGGGGAAATCCCCTGCAAGCCAACGTGTACTTTGGTGCCGTAAGTACCGTTTCAGCTGAAGAAGAACTACCTCCCCCCGTGATATAACATACACTAGACTTACGTGACTAATGGCCAAGGCAGTTGTCAGGCCTACAAACACGAATCAATCAAGTAATTAATCAGACAATCTAAATTGGGTAAAAACGCAAAGGATTGACATTTTATTCGTTTAGCCAAACATACGCCGACCCCTGGTTTTCTTCTCGCGTCTCAACATTCAGCAACCTGTTAGACCGCCTGCCCGAAAAGACGCACCCGACACCTGTAGATTTGAGTTGGATTGATTATCATTACCGGATGGTATGCACGTTCCCTGAGAAATCGAAAGAATAATTTGTTTCATTTTGATCATTTGGTTTTTATATAATATATAGCAAATATTTTTTAACTCAAGGTTAGAGCGCTTTGTATCAAGTCGCTACAAACTATATCCACGTATTTTACCTATTTCTTTACAAAATGAATACTGACAACAGAAATAACTCATATTAATCTTCACATGAGCGTTATTTCCATTCACCAAAGAGGCACAACAGAAGTTCTAAGCAATTTGGAACTCTCCATGATTCCGTAACTCCCAGTAGTCTTTCCCGCCCCAGCAGTCATTGGGAGGGGCAGAAACATAAGCCTCGGAGGTCCGCGAGGTCCGCGTTGACACGTCACTACAGAAGCGCGCGTCGGCGGCGATACTCGTATCTACAGCCACAATGGCTGCCATTGTGTGGAGTTGAATGCGGCGACAGGCGCGCGGTGGGAGGTGGCAGAGGCGGTGGCGAAGGTGGGGGCGATGGTGACGGCGGTGTTGATGGGATGACAGTGGGTGGTGGTGGCGGTGGCGGTGGCGGTGGCGGTGGCGGTGGCGGTGGCGGTGGCGGTGGCGGTGGCGGTGGCGGTGGCGGTGGCGGTGGCGCTGGCGCTGGCGCTGGCGCTGGCGCTGGCGGTGGCGGTGGCGGTAGCGGTGGCGGTGGCGGTGGAGGTGGCGGTGACGGAGGGAGAGGCTGAGTTGGAGGCGGAGGCAAAGGTGGCAGTAGCGGTGGCAGTGACGATGGCGGAGGCGGTGGTGGATGCCGAGGCTGCGGAGGCGGCGGTGGTGGTGACGAAGGCAGAGACAGAGGTAGAGGTGGAGGCGGAGGTGAAGGCCGAGGGAGTGGTGTCAGTGGTGGTGGGAGTGACGGTGCCGGAGGTGGAAGCGGTGGTGGAGGCAGGAGGTGGAGGCGGACCCGAAGGCGGTGTCGGTGGTGGAGGCAAAGGCGGTGGAGGGTGCGGAGGCGGGGGCGGTGGTGGAGGCAGAGAAGGAGGCGGTGGCGGAGGCTCAGGCGGAAGCGGAGGCGGTGGCTGAGGTGGAGGCGGAGGAGGAAGCGGAGGCGGTGGCTGAGGCGGAGGCGGTGGCGGTGGCGGAGGCTCAGGCGGAGGCGGTGGCGGTAGCGGTGGTGGAGGCGGTGGAGGTGGCGGTGACGGAGAGAGAGGCAGAGTTGGAGGCGGAGGCGGAAGCGGAGGCGGTGGCTGAGGCGGAGGCGGTGGCGGTAGCGGAGGTGGAGGCGGTGGAAGTGGCGGTGACGGAGAGAGAGGCAGAGTTGGAGGCGGAGGCGGTGGCGGTGGCGGAGGCTCAGGCGGAGGCGGTGGCGGTAGCGGAGGTGGAGGCGGTGAGGTGGCGGCATCGAGAGAGAGGCAGAGTTGGAGGCGGAGGCGGTGGCGGTGGCGGAGGCTCAGGCGGAGGCGGTGGCGGTAGCGGAGGTGGAGGCGGTGGAGGTGGCGGTGACGGAGAGAGAGGCAGAGTTGGAGGCGGAGGCGGTGGCGGTGGCGGAGGCTCAGGCGGAGGCGGAGGCGGTGGCTGAGGCGGAGGCTCAGGCGGAGGCGGAGGGGGAAGCGAAGGCGGTGGCTGAGGCGGTGGCGGAGGCTCAGGCGGAGGCGAAGGCAGAAGCGGTAGGTTTGTCAGTGGCGATGGGGTGGCGGTGGAGGTGACGATGGCGGTGGGGGTAGCGTATGCGGAGTTGGATGAAGTGGAAAAATGCCGTGGCTGTGCTGTTGGCTATGGCGGTGGCGGAGGCAATGACTGTAACGATGGGTGTAACGCTTGCTGTGGATGTGGCGGTGGCGGTGAGGAAGACAGAGGTGGTGGCAGTGGCGGCGGCCGTGGGTATTTCGGTGTTTGGAGTGAGAGAGTCTATGGTAACGGCGCTCGCGACTGGCGGCCACAGAAACGATAGAGACGGAAAGAAGCTCTGGGCAGCGCGGGTGATGAAGGCGACAGCGTCGGGGGCGGATGGCATAGGGCTGTGCATAGTGATCGCAGACGGAAGGGAGGAAAGGGAGGCGGTGTTGGAGGCGGAGACGGCACTTGCAATGAGAGCAGGTGAAGCGGTAGAGGAAATGAAGACGAAGGTAGCGAAGATGGCAGGAGTAATAGAATTGGAGGGGTTATGAAAGAAGCGGAGGTCTTTGAGAGTAAATGTGGCAGAAAAGGCGGGGGTTGCGACAACATGTAAAGTGGTTGCGGGGGTGGTTGTTGCGGTGATGAGTGAATATACCTATTGTACAAATATTAGCACGCTTCCCAAATTTCTAACCTCGCTTTTATTCTTCATTAAACTATATGTTATAGAAACGCCCGGTAAGAATTCGAAGAAAACTTGCAAAGTATCAAATTCGATTGCTATTTTGATAATTCAGACGGCATTGTGCAACTCCAAGTAATAATCACTTATCGAACCTACGGAGCGGGCGTAGGTTATGTTCGTTTGCAGTCCCATAAATTCATGCACGTACAAGCATGCGGTGATAATTTAACTGATTCTTGGCGTTTCAGGAATACGAACTTTGAACCTTACATTCCACGTGTGTAGATTACTATCACGGACCGGTAGCGGTAGCTCAGTGCATGAACTGATGTCACTGCAGCGCCTCTGACCGGGAGGTCCTAGGTTCGAGTCCTGACAGTGGTGGCAGGATTTTCGACACTATCTTTTCAGCTAGACCGAATTCAGTCACTGTCTGGAGGAGAATTCTAGCGGCCGGCTGCTCTATCGGTAGTTTTCTGTGTTTTTTCCGATCAACACCAGGCGAATGCCGGAGCAGTACCCTACAAAACGGGCCACGTACAGCGCGCGATCTGTCCTTCCTCTTCCTTGTCCTATCCTCTCCCCTTACACACACACTTACACTAACTAGCACTACACTATCACATATTCCGGGTGACCGGTCGGTAGCTTAGAGTTTGTCCCGGCTGGGGCGGTGGGAGAGTCCTGGTTAGGGGGAAACCCCACTAGCCGACGGTAGATCGGCGCCGGATCTCGCCATCCGGCGGGGGAAGATCACCGCCATCTCCCGAGAAAAAAGCATGCACTACACTAACGGGACTAATGACCGAAGCAGTTGACGCTCCCGGAAACACGAAAAAATCAATCAATTACTATCACGACCTTCCCCTGTATGTATGTGCACTATTAATACGTAGACGAGTCAAAAAGAAAATTACTCTAACTCGTTGCGAGAGCACACTGTGTGCCATGACTGTGGCCTACGCGAAGCAAACTACAGTAACTCTAACACGTCCGATAGGGAGGTTGGTGTGGCATCTCGTCGTGTTCTGTGTACAGAGTGGGCTACACTCAATGATGCGGCAACTGGATGTTCAATCCAAATTGGAGGTACGTTCGTATTGCCAAACGTTGAACCGGTTGCGTAAGGCAATTGATCCTCCCCCGCAATGCGGGGCGGGGGATATGGCAATTGAAGAAATACGGGAGGGGGGGATGTGCGCCGGAGTGATTTTGTTGCACGATAACGCAACACTCCACACTACCCGCCAAACGACCGAGCTGCTGCAGCGATTCAAATGGGAGGTAGGACAACATCCCCCATACAGTCCAGACTCATCGCCCTGCGATTGTCATATGTTCGGTAAGCTGAAAAAGAATTTCGTTGGACGACGATTCCGAGACAATGAGGAGGTGAAAGCAGCTGTCTCCAAGTGGTTATACACCGGGAGCGGTAGCTCAGTGCATCAACTGATGTCACTGCAGCGCCTCTGACCGGGAGGTCCTAGGTTAGAGTCCTGAGGGCGGTAGGATTTTCGACACTAGCTTTTCAGCTAGGTCGAATTCAGACGCTGTCTGGAGGAGAATTCTAGCGGCCGGCTGCTCTGATCGGTAGTTTTACGTGGTTTCTCCGATCAACACCAGGCGAATGCCGGAGCAGTACCCTACCAAACGGGCCACGGACCGGGCGCGATCTGTCCCTCTTCCTTGTCCTATCCTCTCCCCTTACACACACACACTTACACTAACATGCACTACACTACCACATATCCCAGGAGACCGGTCGGGAGCTTAGACCTTGTCCCGGCTGGAGCGGTGCCCCGCTGGTGGGAGAGTCCTGGTTAGGGTGAAACCCCACTAGCCGACGGTAGGTCGGCGCCGGATCTCGTAATCTGGCAGGGGAAGATCACCGCCATCTCCCGAGAAAAAACACGCACTACACTAACGGGACTAATGACCATAGCAGTTGACGCGCCCGGAAACACGAAAAATCAATCAATCAATCCAAGTGGTTATACAGCGCTGGAGGTGGTTTCTACACATCCGGAATCGAATAGTTGGTTCACCGTTCGCAGAAAGGTTTACAGTCTCTTGCAGACTGTGTAGAAAAGTGAACATACATTTTCTGTTGTCATAGCCGTGTTGCCTAAGTGTAGGTGATTTGATAAATTGCCATAACTTGAAAGTGTAGCTTATTTTATGATTCGCCCTAGATGAATAACTTGTGTTCACCGCCAACCTCATTCGCCCATCAGGCCTAATGCTTTGTCTAACCCTTTGAGAAGCAGGTTACATTCTTTCCGGCAACTTATATGACCTCGCCCAGAAAGATATTGCTTCTTTCTGAGGTGCCGTGGTCTGAGGTGCCATAAACAATGGACATGTTCATCTTTGCAGATTAACGCTAAAACACCTGGAAATTTTTCGAGGTGGTAATTAATAATTTCTGGACAATGTTAAAAATTTTTTTCCTGGTGGTAAGAATTACAGAGTTGCAGATGTGCTAGCCAATAAATTATTAAAATTATTGATGACGAAATTGAACTTAATCAGTGAAGCTGAATAACCAATTTTAGATCAATTGTAAAATGTAAGGAATGAAGAGAAGATTGGCTGATTAAATGCGAGAAAATTCAATATAAACTATAATTATATATCAATATTATTGGTTTGAGACTTCAAATTATGAAACAAATTTGGATCATATAATTCCTAAATGTTGGGTGATAGTCCCTGGTGACAGTAGTGACGTAACCAGAGAAAGGGGGTCATTAAAGTCACACCCTTTCAATCCAACGTATTATTTGTAATTTTACTCAATTTATTAAAAACGAACGCCGTATATTAATTGCAGTACATCAAAAGCAGTATTCCCTTTATGAATATACTTAAAGCATCCAGAAAATAAGTGTCCCCATTTTGTGAAATAAAAGAACACAATTGCACGCAAAACTTAATTGGCAACAGGTACAGCAATATTTGAGCAATTTTTCGACACAGTCACCACACGAATTGAGACGCTTGTTATATCGTGGTATCAATTTCGTATACCTGTCTCGGAGACATGTGTCGCACGTGACTGTAACCAGCAGGGGCGTGTGGTTATTACATTATATACCCCATCTGCTGGCGACCAACCAGCTTCCCACTCCCCTACCCTAAAGTAGTCGCGCAACAGGAGATTTATTTATTTATTCAGTCCAAAACAGTCCAAAACAGTCCAAAACAGTCCAAAACAGTCCAAAACAGTCCAAAACAGTCCAAAACAGTCCAAAACAGTCCAAAAACAGTCCAAAAACAGTCCAAAAACAGTCCAAAAACAGTCCAAAAACAGTCCAAAAACAGTCCAAAAACAGTCCAAAAACAGTCCAAAAACAGTCAAAAAAACAGTCAAAAAACAGTCAAAAAACAGTCAAAAAACAGTCAAAAACAGTCAAAACAGTCAAAAACAGTCAAAAACAGTCAAAAACAGTCAACAACAGTCAACAACAGTCAACAACAGTCAACAACAGTCAACAACAGTCAAAAACTGTATGTGACGTATGGGGGAGAAAATCATCAGATTCTTTACCACAACTGCGAAACACGCAATCTGCCCCTGGCCGAGTGAATAAGATGCCCGTGCAGCGCCGGGTCCCAGCGAAGGTCACATAGCTGGGGTTGCGCAGTGGGCCAGCGCAAAGATCGCATTAGAATATGCAGTGGGCACAACATTTTTGATCAAGTAACATACGGTTCATCGTAATTTTAATTCACAATATTCATTAAATTCTCATTCTTGCTTACCCAAACAGTGCTGGGGTTACTGGGATTGAATGCACGCTCTAGCCACCAGCGTCCCACAGTCGTCTTCAGCTCTTCGTCGTTGTGAAAACGCTGACGGGGGGACAAGGATATCTGCATGTGCAAGAAAAGATGAAAATCGCTAGGTGCGAGATTAAGACTGTACGGGGGATGATCAAACAGCTCTCAGTCCAACTCTTGCAGAACGGTTGCTGTTTGTCTTGCCGTAAGTGGATGAGCCATGGAGCATTACGTTACTAGCAGTAAGCATGCGTATAAGAGATGACGCTGAATTTCGATCGGCGCGGTGTGTTGCGCTTTAACTAATTTTATCACGGGCCGAACATCTCAGGAGGCGGGTGAACGATTAAGCGCTCCCATTTTGAGCCACTGCTGCCGCGCTACTGTCACTCGGTGGGACCTGCCCGGTCGGTCAATTGATTGATTGATTGTTAGTGATTCCGGGCACGCAAACTACTGAGGTCATTATTCCCGTAAGCGTAGTACATGTTTACTCATCGGGAGGGGGCTGTGATCTTCCCCCAGTGGATGGCGAGACCCGGCGCCAACCTACCGTCGGCTAACGGGGTTTTCCTCAACCAGGTATCTCCCACCAGCGGGTCACCGCCCCAGCCGGGACAAGTTCTAAGTCCCCGACCGGTCTCTCGGTATGTGTGGTAGTGTAGTGCAAGTTAGTGTGTGTGTAAGTGGTGAGGATAGAACAAGGAAGAGGAAGGAAAGATCGCGCGCGGGCCGTGGCCCGTTTGTTAGGGTACAGCTCCGGCATTCATCTGGTATTGATCGGAGAAACCACGGAAAACTACCGATCAGAGCAGCCGGCCACTAGACAGTTCAGTCGGCACATGGTTGATACGTCAAAGAGCTGTTACCCAAGAGCAATTTCCCCGCCTCAGTGCGTGAACTTTCGAAGCAAAAAAAAATAGGGAAACTTACTTCTCGGATGCGCCTCATACATTTTTTTTATTGTTAAGAAAACAATGTTTTTAAAAAATGTTATTGGTATTTGAAAATAATACTTTAGGGACAGATTCAAACTAAAATATCTTTCCATAAATATATTTTGCATATTCACCCCTGCGGTATCTAGTAGACGGATAAAAATGTTTGTTTTGTATTAGGAAAAAACTACATAGTTACGAGAGGTTGAACATTCTTTTCACGACCGTAAGCAGTTTTCCCCACTGCTGAATTTGCTTTATTAAATAGTCGGCACAAAAAGGATAAATCCCTTTACATAAGAGAAACTTTTCCCAACATGAGGAGGAAGCTAACAAGCAACCACAATAAGTATGTACACTACGTAATGAAGGCAGGAATATCGGAGAGCCTTCCTATTATTGCAAACAAACCGAACATTCTTAATGTCCGAGATAATAAGTCTGTAAGTATGAACTACTTTCGATTATCCAGTATTCGCCAAGGAAGATATTTTTCAATTGGACCCCAATAATCTTCTATTTTCAATGAGCTTATAAATATATCTTAAATAAAGGAATCGGGACAAAATGATTCTTTCCCTCTACATACATAACCACAATAAAGATTTTGCAATTCCTCAGAAACGAGCAAATCTCGAAAAAAATGTAAAAGTATATTGAACTTAATTGAATCTATGCAATTCAATATCGCCGCTTATTAATATTCTAATACTCACTCTCTCATAGAGAGTGAGATGTTGGGCGTTGGAGGTTGTATTCCTGTACACTACCTTCACTTTGAAAACAATGCTTTACAAAGTGTGGAATGTTCCGTTTGGTTCTACTATTCATTCTTGTTATGAAACTGATGCTCATGGATGTTAATAGTAGTCAAAGGGTTAAACATTTGAGTTCCCTCAGTATATATTACTGTAGGAACACAAGTATCCATTTGTGATTTTACAGTAATATCTACTGTAATTACAGTACATATAGTGGTATCAGTTGATGCCCTGAGGTGGCTGAGGGTATCAACTGATGTCACTGCCGCACCTCTGACCGGGAGGGCTTTGTGTTCGAGTCTCCAAGGTGGCAGAATTTTTGACACTACCTAGAAAGCTCGGTGACTGAAGCAGTATTCTAGTGATCAACTGTTCTGATGGGTAGTTTTCAACGGTTTCTCCGACCAATACCAAGCGAATGCCGAAGAAGAACCCTAACAAACGGGCCACGAACCGAGCGGGATCATCCCTTCTCCTTCCTTGTGCCATCCTCATCTCTTACTTACATACAATTCAACATGCACTACTTTACCACACATGCCCGGAGACCGGTCAGGAGCTTAGAGTTTGTCCCGGCTGAGGGGGAGGGTGCCCCGCTGGTAGGAGATACCTTGTAGGGGAAAACCCCGCAAGTCGAAGGTTGATCGGCGCCGGATCTCTCCAGCCAGCGGGCGAAAATCACAGGAATCTATCAAGGAAAAGCAAGCACTACACTCACGGAATTAATGACACTGACGCGCCCGGAATCACTAAAAACCAAACCAAACAAATCCAAACAGTTATGTAACATAATTATGTGATTAACTAATAAGATATCTAAAACTATATTTCCATTCATACGCGAAATGAGTATGTTTTTAATGTGCTTCTCAGCATTGAACCCACGCACCTCACCCTTTGTTACCATTTGTCTCCATAGCAGCAATGCTAACAAAGATATTTTTATAATTAAAATATATTAATACTGCACCCATGATGAATAAGTTCCTGAAAATTAACGAAGTCTACCCAAAAATGTTAGAAATATGGAAAAAAGGATTTACAGAAATCTTCAATTAACACGGTCGTTTAGTTTTCATTCCTGCAATAATACCGAAAAAATTGTGTTTAATTAAAAAAGCACCTTTTTGTCACCATTCGCGCTCCTGTAAAAGTATAACAGGAATACGACTTTAATAATTCCGTAGAAGAATGAACCTGGTTACATACGCAAATTTGCATTGCAAATTTTGGAGACGGTTTTTGATTGATTGATTGATTGATTGATTGATTCGCGGCGCCGGATCAAATCAATCAATCAATGAGAGGCGAAAAAAGAGTAGGTGAAAAAGATAGAGAAAAAAAGAGAGTTAAAAAGAGAGAAAGAAAGTGAGAGGGCAAAAGAGAGGGAAGTGAGAGGGCAAAAGAGGGGGAAAGGGAGAAGATAAAAGAGGAAGGAAAGGGAGAGGGGAAAGGGAGAGGAGAGACGGAATGGGAGGGAAACGATAAAAAAAGAGAATAAAAAGAGTTGGTAAGAAACAGGAATAGATAGAAAAGGAATAGAGAGGGAAAAGAGAAAAAAAGGAGAAAGAAGGGGAGAAGATAGAGAAAACGGGGAAAAGAGAGAAGAGGAAAACGATAGAAAAGGAGAAAGAAGAGGGGGAAGAAAGAGGGAAAGAGAGAGTGCAAAGAGAGAGTGTAAGAAGAGAGGAAAAAAGTACGATAAAAGATAGAGGTAAGAAGAGAAATGAAGAGCAGATGGAAAAAGAGAGGGAAAAGAGTGAGAGAGAAGGACGTCTTCCGGGTTCTGCTACTTAATAATAAATCCCTAACTGGTCGAGACGAAAGACGTTTCAGTTAAAGGGGACAGTTCACAACTGGAATCCATTTCTTTTGTTCGGTCGAGTCTTTTCACGCCATTTAGGATCGCACGTATTGAATATGTGGTGCTATATCCGAAGAACGTTTAAATATCTACAAAACATCACATACCTATCTATATTATAACACCTGATGGGTTTCGGCTTAATTTATTTTATCTATGAAGAAAACGAGAATTACGTGAAAAGTGAGGCGGTGTACTAGTCTAAATTGATCTCATTTCAGTTGATCTCAGTTTCCCACGTTGAACACTAGAGGTTTTGTCTACGTTTGCAACACATGCCTGATTAGTCTGCAGCTTTTTTATACATGTCGTGATTTCGCCATTTCCACTACCTACTATGTCTTTCTTGCGATATCCACCTTCACATTTCTGCATGTACGCAACTGTCAGACCATCTTCAGAAGCTATATTATCGATAACATAAATATTTTCGTTTGGCTAATTAGTCTGAAGGTACAGGTAAATTTGAAGTCTTTTTTAAAAATTTGTAAAATGTCCCAGGGGTTTCATGTAAAATGCCCCCAAAATTAAAACGTCGGTTTCAAATTCAAGGGGCCGCGACATCGGCCGGATCGATTGGGAAATATCAATGTTGGAGGAAATCGGCTGAACGGTTAAGCCACTAGCGTGATTCACAGACGAACGGACAGATGGACAGGCGGACGAGGAGTCAGACGTTTTGCTGTCAATCGATTTCGCTATCAAGGACCTACAAAACATGAATTCTGGCTGCACAATGTGTTAGAGGACATTTTTTAAATTTATCAATTGGACTTATCCACTTTTTCGTTACCATCTTCGGAAAATTCACCTTTTTTTCTTGCGCAGTATTACAAAACTTTCTCCCTACTCCATAGCGAGAAAGTAATCCTTTAGTCGAAGCGTGCGTTTGGTTGTCGAAGCTTGACCACGGCCCACATGCGAAGATGACCTCAAACATGCCATCGGGTGTCGGTAAGTATCAGTGTAACGATATTTCTTTTGTCTGCAGAGGAGGAGAATTCTAGCGAACGCCTGCTCTTGATCGGTAGTTTTCCGTGGTTTCTCCGATCAACACCAGCGAATGCCGGAGCAGAACCATAACAAACGGGCCATGGACCGTGCACGATCATTCCTTTCTCGTCCTTGTCCTATCCTTACCCCTTACTTACACACACTTACACTAACATGCACTACACTACCACAGATGTTGGGAGACCAGCCAGGAGCCTAGATCTGGGGCGGTGCACCGCTGGTGGGAGATACCTGATTGGAGAAAATCCCGCTAACCGACGGTAGAGCGGCACCGGATCTCGTCATCGAGTGGGGAAAGATCATCGCTACCTCCCGATGAAAAAAAAACATGCATTACATTTACGGGACTAATGACCTCACTAGTTGACGCGCCCGAAATCACTAACAATTAATCTATCTATTCTGTACGTGGTGCTACGTGCTTGCAAGTCGTGGCTCCAAAGTCTCAGATACTCTCAAATGGAGTCGTAGGATTCAGCGGCCGGAATGGGAAAAGCAGTACTCAAGAAATCAAATTCACACTTCTGGTTGCGTTATCAGCCACAAAAACGCAATTTCCCCCCTCCCTGAAGATATTCCAGCGATAACACCCCCCCCCCCCCAACGAAAGAAAAACCAAATTGCCGCCGCCTCAGCAGCCCCACAAGGTCGACAGCGCCAGAAAATACGAGAAGCAGGGAAGCCCTCCATCTACAGACCGAGTGAAAAAAAAAAAAACGGGGCGAGGGGTTGATCCATCATTTTAAAGTTAGTAAATCCCTCAAAGAAACCCATTAGCTGGATTCTGGCTTCATCCCCTCTTTGCCACAGTTCCTCTCTTCCAAGGTTTTATAAAAAGAGAGATTTGGCGCGACGGGTTACCCCCCCCTTCCTCACTGGCAGGGTCCTGGCGCTATTCATTAAGCGAGCGGGGGGGGGGCAGGGTGGAGGGCAAATGAAGGGGGGCATCAAAGGGGTCATGGCGCTCACTCGTGTGTACCGGAGATTTGCGAGATTCTCACCGGGCGGTTTAAGCGTCGTTGTACCGGAACTTGAGCTTTTCGATGTGAGAATAAATTGTCATGTTGTGCAGCAGAGTATTATTTTAAGATTAATATCGTATTAAACTGTTTTGTATTCCAAGTTCAAAGGAAACTCAAAAATTTGTAATTATCCAAACTTGTGAATTAATTATTTAATTATAATTTATTTATATAATTAATATATAAATATAATTATAATATATTTATATAATTATAATATATTTATATAATTATAATTTTCCTTATATTTCCAATTATATTTTCCTTTTTTATGGACGATTGCGTGGACAAATTTTTACAGGATTGCGCCTGCAAGCAAATGTCACATAACCCGACGAATAAAACAAAGCGTTTGTTTCCAAAAGCACACAAGCACAAAAGTGTATTCACACTTTTGTGAAGAATGTAATGAAACGGGTAATAGTACAAGACCGTTGCGTGAAACTAACAACTTCAATAAATTGTATTTCATTAAGACATTTCTATACCTGAAAAAACGAATTTTGGATTTTCAGTTCAAGTAAATAAGTTAAAACTACAGTATTATCAGGAGATGGATGCCCGCAATTTACCCGTATTGAATATTAATATAAAGAAAATAATCAAACTACTAAAACCTTACATTTTAATGTTTATTAAAACATAGTTCCAGAGCAAGCTTTCCCGAACACTTCTTAACTCCAGTAAAGTCCCATCCCAAGTAATACACAAATAATTTTCGAAATACAATTTTGAGTAAAAGAACACACGATGAACAGGCTATAACAATATGAAAAGCAATCAGAAAGTGTAAATTAAAAAAATTATGAAAAATACTTTCTCCCCCAAAAACATGGATCATACTTACAAACAAATGTGTGTGCATCTTCTGGGAAAGCAAAACCAGCTACAGATCAGGCATTTTAAGGAATAATGTTTGGAGATGGAATTTAAATTTAGACAACTCTTCCTTGCCAACCATTTGAATAATAATAATAATAATAATAATAATAATAATAATAATAATAACTAAAAATTTGGTCGCATTTTAAATATTTTTTAGGCAGTTCCCTTCTACACATTCTCTTCCTCTTCCCCTTCTTACTCCCATCTCAAAATATTAGTTCTTAAAATAGCAGCATCTTAGCTTTATATTTCGTGGTTTTATTTTTCAGACTTTATTTCTTTCAAAGTATGATTAACATTACTAGGTATAATGTGCCTTACTTTCATTTCTCACTTCACATTTTATTTGTCTATTCATTTCGTACTTCTTTCTTTCAAAGTTGTATTTTAACAACAGTTTCTTTCTTATTGATTGATAGTATCCTGGGTATTATAGACAATCGTAGATAAAAACAGGAATTAATGACAGGCAGTCACCACATGTAATAAAAAGCACTTATACTTATGTTCCATTCTTGAAAGTGTGGTGCAACGTTTTGTGACTTTATACACTGTCTGTGAAACAAGTATTTTACACTAAATTAAATATTAAATATAAAATTAAACGTAAAAACATAATTAACAAATGCTCATAAGTAGAAAGTACAGCAAGGTTTTGAAGTTCACCTTGCTCCATTGCCGCAAAAATTTCTTTATAAAAAGTTAAGGATAGTTAATAAGATATTATGCACATGTTATCTGCATACAACTTAAATGAGCTGAGGTGACCCACTGTCTCAGCTTTTTCCAAAGAGGAGACTTTTTCCAAAAATGGAGGACCAAAGGTCTAAGTCAACTCTGGCCTATCTGGGATTAGCGGCTAAGATACAGTGGCGAGGTTGAAGTCCGTCTGAGGGGCTTTCAGTTGAAGGAGAAGAGATATTAGCGAGGAATGGGGCGAGAAAGGAAGGCCTTTTATTAATTCCTGTTTTTATCTATGATTGTCCATAATACCAAGGATATTTTGAATCAATAACGATTTGAACAGACAATTTATAAACTACTCTAATCGTTTCTTTCTTAGTTGGTGTGTACCCCATTGATGACGAGAAAACATTGAAATTAGTCCTCTATTCATTACATTTTCAGGATAGAAATCATGATTAAGCATTAGCTGAAAAATCTACCTTTTTAAGTACAAAACTAGATCCATTGAATTCACTTGCCAATTTTTGCAAAGGAACACTCTAAATCATCACTTTGTGAATTCTAGTCCCCTTCATGATAATGCGCCTTTTGCTTCATGGAAATCCGATATCAAAGCTGCATGTGATAAACGTTCCAATGCTGTATGTGAGAACTGAGGGCAGAACTGGAGGCAGCTATCATTGAGTCGACATGATGAGCCAATAACAAAATTAATGAATCTCTAAATGTAATTTCTGCTTCAAAGCCCTGCGTTCAAAATCTAGTCTGATAGTACTAGGGAATACGCTACATGGTATCCTAAATACGCTTTTGATGACGGCGTTCAACGACAATTTGCAAATCGAGAAACATTGCAATGAATAACATATGGGATGAATTGAAACACGTAGACTGGTGATTCAAAGTTAGTTGCACCAACGAAAAGTGTATTAGACCAAGGTGCGAAGAAAGGTAGTTGGTAGATGTAAAATTGATTGATTGTTAGTGATTACTGGCGCGTCAACGGCAAAGGTAATTAGTCCCGTAAGTGTAGTGCATGTTTACCCCCTCGTGAGGTGGCGGTGATCTTCCCCCATTGGATGGCGAGATCCGGCACTGTCGGCTAGCGGGGTTTTCCTCAAACAGGTATCTACCACCAGAGGGGCACCGCCCCAGCAAGGGCAAGCTCTAAGCGCCCAACCAGTCTCCCGGCGTGTGGTAGGGTAGTCCATGTTAGAGTGTGTGTGTGTGTGTAGGGACGAGCAAAAGCAAGGAAGAGGAAGGAAAGATCGCGCGCGGTTCGTGGTCCATTTATTACGGTACTGCTCCGGAATTCGCCTGGTGTTCGAAGAAACTCGGAAAACTACCGATCAGTACAGCCGGCTCCTAGAATTCTCCTCCAGACAGCGAATGGACCCGACCTAGATATCTAGCTAGTGCCGAAATTCCTGCCTCCATCACCGTTGGGAGTGGAAGCCTATGACCTCCCGGTCAGAGGCACTGCAGTGACATCAGTCGAGGCCCTGAGCCATCTCTCCCGGTTGGCAGATGTGTGTCAATGATGATGTGACAGATGAGTCTTGATGATGTTTTACGATTTATCACGACTTAACAGTTGACTGTTATCTGTTACTGTTATCACGATTTAACAGTCACATATCAATACCATTCCGTTATTCGGCGAATACCAATGGTGAGGGATAGAACGGTAGCCATAATAAATTAGAATATAGTTAAAAAAACTGGAATATATTTGATAATTAACGCTGCATGTATCTAACAATACACTACAATCAATTGTACAAGTTTGTTTAAATATTTTCGCATTTAATAGGTTTTGAGATGTGAAGAATATTAATATTTTGTTAATTTAAATAAATATTTTTATCATTTTTATTAGCGGTCTTTCCATGATAAATGCTAGCTGTAAGGTTAATTTTAGTGCAGTTAATTAGTCAACAATTATATGTAGAGTGAAATGCAACTAAACTATGTAAATTCTATCAAACGAAAAACAATACACAAAAGACGTCAAAAACATTTAAAAACTGTGTGTGACGTGCTACGGGGAGAAACGTTACGGGGAGAAATGTGAAGAAATCAATATGCTTACATTTTCTGTTATACTTACACGCAAATATCGCAATGACAAAGTATAAATATTTTAGCTTTGTTGTCCATTCAGTCACAAGTTTAATAAAAATTAAAGAATGATACAAAACTAAATTATATTAAAGGGAAACTCCCCACCGACGACCTTATTTTCCGCGTCTGCTTTCCCCTTTAATAATATATCACCCTCCTGTCATTCAATTACCACCCTCAACATCAATTTCTTTTCATCCATGTTATCTACCGTTATTCTCCTTAAAAGATTCTACTTACCATATAAATATCGACAGTGAATTTTTAAACGTCGATTTCGCATCGAATCCACTTAGCGTACATGTGCGTCAAGTGCGTATTTTTGTAAATTGGAGCTCAGATACCGGCCGCTCTAATTATTTTGGGGGGATTGGGACGCTGGGCAGGTCGTTAATACCAACCCCGCAACACGAAAATATTGGACACAAATCCGATACCGAACGCTCTCTATGTACTGCGCGGCAAATGGGGTTGTGGTGACCGCGCGAGGTGAGGCAGTGCGGGGACGGGTTGGGGGCGGGCGGGGAAAGAGGGACTGTGAGGGGTGGAGGGGCGGGAAAATAAAGGAGGGTCGAGTTGCAGGGGCGATGAAGAAACGGCGGCAAGAAACGGAGGCACAAATACGGGTGAGGTGGAAAGAGATGGGTAACAATGAGGCCAGTCGGTGAGGGACGATGAGGGAGAGTGAAGAGTGGAAGACGGAAGGAGTGGAAAGGGCAGAGAGGAGGAAAGGTCGGGAGGGTCCAGGAGGAGCAAGGATACGGGTACGCATGTAAAAAAGGGGAAAAGAACAGAGAAAGCAGAAAGGGAAATGACGAGAGGGCAGGAGACAGGGGGAGGGACCGATGCATGGTCTTTCCGTCTTCACTTCATTCATTCCTTCCTTCATTCCTTCCTTCATTCCTTCCTTCATTCCTTCCTTCATTCCTTCCTTCATTCCTTCCTTCATTCCTTCCTTCATTCCTTCCTTCCTTCATTCATTCCTTCCTTCATTCCTTCCTTCATTCATTCCTTCCTTCATTCCTTCCTTCATTCCTTCCTTCATTCCTTCCTTCATTCCTTCCTTCATTCCTTCCTTCATTCCTTCTTTATTTCCTCCTTTATTTCCTCCTTTATTTCCTCCTTTATTTCCTCCTTTATTTCCTCCTTTATTTCCTCCTTTATTTCCTCCTTTATTTCCTCCTTTATTTCCTTTATTTATTTATTTCCTTCTTTCTTCTTCTTCTTCTTCTTCTTCTTCTTCTTCTTCTTCTTCTTCTCTAAAGGATTCCTGTAGGCCTGTTCCATCCTCTTCAACGTTGACATCATCAATCCACGGAGTCTTCGGGTCTTAGGTGAAGGAAGAGAAAGGAAAGATAGTGCGAGGTCCGTGGCCCGTTTGTTAGGGTACTGCACCGGCACTCGCCTGGCGTTTTCGAAGAAAGACGGAAAAATACCGATCCTTGCAGCCGGCCGCTAAAATTCTACTCCAGACAACGACTGAACCCGACCTACCTAACTAGTGTCGAAAATCCTACCAACGTCACCAACGGGAGTGGAAGCCTAGGAGCTCACGGCCAGAGGCACAGCAGTGGCAAAGGTTTTGGAAGGAAGAGGACCGTGAGAGGAGGTGTCTTAGCGGTGGGGCAGAAAGGCTGCGGAGTGGCGGACTGAAGGGAAAATAAAGAAATGGCGGTGTGAGAATGGCGGAGGTTGGAGTGGGGGAGAAAGAGATGGTTTGAGACGGAAGGAGACGGGAGGCAGGAGAAGAGAAGTGGAGAAGAGTCAGCGGACGGAGGGGAAAAGAGAGCCAGGAATGGAGACCTGGGTGAGGATAGGACAAGGAAGAGGAAGGAAAGATTGCGCGCGGTCTGTGGCCCGTTTGTTAGGGTACTGCTCCGGCATTCGCCTGGTGTTGATCGGAGAACCTACGGAAAACTATCGATCAGAGCAGCCGGCAGCTAGAAGTCTCCTTCAGACTGTGACTGAATTCTTCCTAGCTAACAAGCTGGTGTTGAAAATCCGGTCACTATCGGGACTCGAACCCCAGGACCTTCGGTCAGATGCGTTGTAGTGACATCAGTTGATGCACTTGAGGAAGAGCCGGCAGCTATAATCAGCATCAACTGATGTTACTGCAGTGCTTCGGAGGTCCTACGTTCGAGTCCCAACAGTGGCAAGATTTCCGACATTATCTTGTCAGTTAGGTGGAATTCAGTCGCTGTACGGAGGAGAATTCTAGTGGCCGGCTGCTCTGATCGGTAGTTTTCCATGTTTCTACGATCGACACCAAGCGAATGCCGGAGCACTCTAACAAACGGGCCACGGACCGCGCGCGATCTTTCCTACCTCTTACTTGTTCTATCCTCACTCTTAACACACACTTACACTAACATGTAATGCACATGTAGAAATGCATGTAGTAATGAACATGCACACACATGTAGAAAAACCGGTCGGGAGCATAGTGCTTGACCTGGCTGCGGCGGTGCCCTAGTGGTGGGAGATATCTGGTTAGGAAAACTCCGCTAACTGACGGTAGGTCGGCGCCGGATCTTGGCATCGAAGGGGGGAAGATCACTGCCACCTCCCGATGAAAAAACTTGCACTACACTTACGGCACTAATGACTCCAGTAGTGAACGTGCCCAGAATCACTAACAACCAACCAACCATCAGTTGAACCTTGAAAAACCATCAGTCAGCCTTGAAACACGTCTTCCAGTCCAGTGGCGCAGCAATGGTATGGTTCTATCGAGAGATCGAGGACTGCATTCTGGCAATTATGGACCAACACATTTCAACGAATAATTATAAAAAATTAAAGAAAAAGTGGATGTAATGATGAATGTAGCATGTCATGGATCATTAGAGATAGTAAATCACCTCATAACTGGGTGCACAAATTTGGCCAACACACAGTATGTACACCGGCGCAACTTAACAGCAAGCACTAACAATTAAACATGGGATTCACTCAGAAAAGGAAATCATCATTTATTAAGAAAACAATGGCATAGAATGTCTCGTAGAAAGTAATCAGTAATCAGTTCATGCAATTAGTTTATAATGTTAAACGTTATTGTTTGAGTACAAGTTTTGAAAACGACGTTGAGTGGATTTTCAAATTTGTATGAATGCAATAAAGCTACATAATAAACGAATTGTATACGTTATTTTTTTATAACAGCATTATAAATTTATATAAGAGAATCGAACTCAGTTTTGCGAAAAACCTTTCTTCTGACGTCTCTTGTATTATACATCTGTGCAAGAAAACATGGTCGACTGTTCCGTTTTCCTCCACACCCTTACGATAGTCGTAAAATGCTAATACGTCATCATTTGTGCCGTAAAATGCCCGACTATTAACGATTTCTTGCAACAGAAAATTTCGCTTATACTACTGAAATACAAAAAGAAAGTATGTTAAAATCTTCCACTGCATACTGATAAAGCACACCCGACAAATAAACCATTCCTCTACATAACTTACAGGTACGGAAATTTTCATAATTAATGTTATATGCCCTGCAGACACATCAATAAAACCCAAACATAAAATTTCAAACTTCATTCCCTTTCAATAGAATGTAAAGAAATATACAAAGTTGAGTCTTTTGAGATTATTCCAATTGTCATAAAAGCAACAGGTCTTATTCACAAAACTATAAAGTATTATATAAAAAATTTAGGACTTTCTCCTCAAAAATTATTACAAAAAATCAAAATCCAATCATTCTTGAAACATCCAGGATTTTTCGCACGATGGTAAATGTGTAAAGCAATGAACGTAGTGCCTACAGGTCCCTCAAACCTCTAACTCCTGGTGCTAAATATCCGAGAGAAAATTCGTAATAACGATATAAACCTGAACAATTTCACATACTTTTGTGGAACGTTACAACGAACTCTGCAGAATGTGCAAAAAACACAATGTGCAAAAAGAAATTCTACTTACATTTTACAAAGTTCTTGCATTGGCATTACTGCTTTATGGAAGTGAGAGCTGGATATGCACATTAGATCATCTGCGGAAAATTGAATCTCCAGAAAAGAGATTTCTTCGTTTTGTGGCAGGATATTCACTATTAGACCACCAAAGAAGTGTAGATATCAGAGAAAAATTAAATATTGAATCTGTTATAGATATAATAAACAAATATCGATAAAACTGGAAAGGTCATGTCCTGAGAATGGCAGAACAGAGGATAAGTAAAATTATCATTCAATATGCACCTAAAGGAAAAAGTGTTGGACGTCCCTCGAGATGGCATGAACAATTTCGAGACGGAACAGATCAAGAGGTCTAATCCTTGATGTCGATGCTGATGATTCTAGAATATTCATCGCACTGGCGTTTATCCATCACGATCGGCCCGCAAGAAGCAGTGCGAGCAGTAAAAGTACCTACCACCACGGCAAGAAGGCGGCGGCGAGGCGAGAGCCGAGTAAAAATAGCCGATAGGGAGCTAGAGGCCCGTTATTTACGGCAGCTATCGGCGTAAGCCACCCCATAAACACTGAGAACGCGAAGCAAAGCCCGAACCACAGTGCACACCCTCGCTGCCCCTTCCCACACCGCAATCACCTCTACCGTCACCGCAGCTCCAACCACGTTCCGTCCCGCCTCTTCCGATCCCGGCCCGCCCCTTTCTGCCACGCCCCCTCACGCGCCGTCACGTCCTGACAGGTTCTACCACCCCCCATCACGTCCCTTTACTCTGCGTCAAACACCGTCTCGGCCCGTCACGACCCGTCACCCCCCGTAACGACCCGTCACGCCCCGTTACGTCCAGGCACGTCTCGTCACGTCCCCTCACGCGCCGTCACATCCTGCTACTCCCCGTCACGTCCTGATAGGTCCTATCATCCCCATCACGTCTCTTTATTCTGCGTCATACACCGTCTCGGCCCGTCATCCCCCGTAACGACCCGTCACGCCCCGTTACGTCCAGGCACGCCTCGTCACGCCCCCTCACGCGCCGTCACGTCCTGCCACTCCCCGTCACGTCCTGACAGGTCCTACCACCCCCCATCACGTCCCTTTACCCTGCGTCATACACCGTCTCGGCCCGTCACGACCCGTCATCCCCCGTAACGACCCGTCACACCCCGTTACGTCCAGGCACGTCTCGTCACGTCCCCTCACGCGCCGTCACGTCCTGCCACTCCCCGTCACGTTCTGACAGGTCCTATCACCCCCTATCACGTCCCATCGCACTGCGTCATATATCGTGTCGGCCCGTCACGACCCGCCACCCTCAGTCACGACCCTTCACGACCGTCCACGGTCCGACATGCTCCGTCACGCCCCGTGTCGCCCCACCTCGCCTCACCCGTCACGACCCATTACATTCGGGCACGTCCCATCACGCCTCGTCCCGTCGCGTCGCGTCACGCCCTATCACGTCTCGTTCGCCATACCCCACCCTGTCCCATTCCATACCACCTCGTCACGCCCATCCCGCCCCATCATTCCCCCATCACGCATCCCGACACGGCCCTTCACGTTACCTCACGCTCCGTCACGCCTCGCGCTGACCCATCCCGCCCCGTCGCCGTGAAGTCGTCGGAGAAGTTGTGATACAGAGGGGGAGAAACTTCCCCTCAGTCCCTTACTTATTACTTGCTTGTTACTTACAGAGGTCGCTATATAACCTTAGTAGTTGAAAAGAGATCTTAAGTAAAAAAGAAAAGATTTAATAGCCGTCAATACCCGTGTGAAACACAGGGTGAGGACTGGCTGAATCGTGCTCCTCTCCCCTCGTCAGTGGTGGCGGAGACGCGAGGTGAAATCGTCGGAGAAGTTGCGATACAGAGGGGGAGAAACTTCCCCTCAACCCCTTCCCGCGCATGCGAACTCCAGCTGTTTTCTCTTTAAGTTGTCGGGGCGTAGGAAGTGGACGTGCTCTCTCAACTTGCCAATACCCGTCGGGCAATTCTTCCACCATTACTCCAGCCCGTGTCGCTCGAAGAGCGAGGCGTGGAAGTCGGCTATCTACAACGCGATCGGAGGAGCCTCTCTCCCTTGGCCGATTCGGGGAACAAGTTCCGGCGAGAGCCGGAGGTCAGGCGGGGTCCCGCATGCGAACGATGGACGCCGTCCAACAAAGTTGTCGGTCATCGGAGGACTCCGGGTTGGACGGCGCCCCTGCCGCTCTTGTTCATTCCCCTAAACTCGACACTTCGCCTCGATCCTTCCAGCCTTAGCCTCCTCGCTCCCGTAGCTCTTTCAAGCTTTCGATCATTAGTAATCGACCTTACTCAATGTAAAATCACTAGTATAGTATGCGCTACAAGTAGCAATACAAAATAGGTTCATATATTGCTGTAGGGTATTAGTTAAAATTTGAAAATATTAGCGTCCTCCTTATTTCTTCATTTATATTTGATTTTGTATTTTCATAATTTAGCTAGCTTTATAAGTAGCAAAACTTAGTATCTTAAATTTACACCGTACTGTGTTCGTTAATTTTCATTTTCGTTTATTCATTTCGTTTTTTTCAGTTCATATTTCGTTTTCTACTTTCTAAGTTATATTAGATCCTCGCAAGCGGTTTCCCGTCGAACTCAGAGAGGAGAAACAACAAATCTTCCAAGATTCCAAGGATAGCACCTCCACCCCCACCACTTTTGCCCTCCATCCTATTAACCTTATCTCTCCTTTCCATTCTGTTCCCTCCATTTCATCCTTCTGTCCCTTCGATTCTTGCAGGTCTCCCTTCAGTCCCTTACCGCCTTTCCCTTCTTTCCTCATCTTCCTTCATTCTTATCCCTAATCCCTCTCTAAACAGTTTCTCTTTCACCTTCTCTTCTCTCTCGCTCTCTCTATCTCTCTCCGTAATCTTTTCCTTCTTTTACGTCTGCTTCCTCCAATTCTTTCCTTCTAGCGACCGGCTGCTCTGATCAGTAGTTTTCCGTTGTCTCTTCGATCAACACCAGGCGAATACCGAAGCAGTACCCTAATAAAAGAGCCACGAACCGCGCGCGATCTTTCTTTCTTCTTACTTATCATATACTCAACCCCTTATTTATACACAGTTACACTGTCACACATGTCGGAAAACCAGTTCGGAGCTTAGAGCTTCTCCTGATTGGGCGGTGCACGCTCATTTCAGAATTCCTTTTCTCCTCTCTGTATCTTGTGATCCTTCCCTTATTTGCTTCTTTTCCGATCCTTACCATCTCTCTTCGTCATTGCTTCTCTTCCTTTCCTTCCATTCCATTCTTTCCTTCTCTCTTTCTGTCTTCCCCGCCCATCGCTGATACCACCTTCCATCATTGGCTTGCCTTTCTCTTTCTTTATCTTCTCTGTGTTACCACACCTTCTTCTACCTTGTCCTTCACACTTCTCCGTTCGTTCCCTTCACATTTCTCATTCCTACGTTTCTTCTTTATCATCTCTCGTTTCCCATCGTCTTTTCCCTTTCTTCCCTCTTTTTTCATTACTCCATTCTCTTCAATTATTTTCTTCTCTCTTCACTGCCTTCCGTCGTTTTCATTTCTTCGCCCCCGTCAACGTCTGTCCAAAATTGTGTAAACTAACTTCTTCAACTTGTAGTATGCTGCAGTAATGAATATTTACAGTTTATACAATGTTACATATGTTGCAAGTATTGGATTATTCATAACACAATTTTATGCTACTCAGCAATCCAGGCGTGTGATTGCTCTCTTGAATTCTGATCAACTGTTTCACGACTTCTTATCAAATTCTTCGCACGAAGTGTGGCTGTAAGACTTTCACGATCTCCTTCCTTTTCCAGTTCACTGTTTGAAACACCCCTCTTGAGAGCAGTGAAAGATAATTGGACACGGAAGCGAGCTGCATCATTCCAACAACTTCGATTGCTTTGTACTTCATTCAATGTATTTTAATGGCATTTTCAGGAGAGAAGGAAAAATCGCTTACCACGATCTTAATTTTTTCATCGATGGAAAAAAATACACTTTAATTCACTGAGTTTAATGTTCTTTAGCATCAGAAGATGACTAACAAATTTGACCACATGCTGCAAGCTTTTTCTGACTAGGTGTTTATTATTCTAGTATCCTCAACTATTTAAATATTAAAGTGTGACATGCGTTAACACTAAGCAATATTTATTCGTTTCTAGTAACATGTTTGGATTAATTACTGTATACAATTGAACCAAAAGATATGTGATCAATCGTTTACATACCATACACAGTAATGTGTGTGTATGAGAGAGAGAGAGAGAGAGAGAGAGAGAGAGAGAAAGGAGAGAGAGAGAAGAGAAAGGGACAGAGAAATGAGAGAGAGAAGAGAAAGGGACAGAGAAAGAGAAAAGAGGCGGAGACGGAAAAGAGAGAGACAGAAAAAAGGGAGGGAAAGATGGGCAGGGAAAAGTGAGAGAGGGAAAACAGAGAGGAGGAGAGAAAATAGAGGGGGGACAGAAAGGAAAGAGGATGAGGGAGTACAATGTGAAGTGGACGAATGCATCAATAGCGAAATCAGGCTGGATCCAATGTCCTTTCTGATTTCAAGTAGTGCTACCTGGGTTCATTCAGACTACCACATGTTAACTTGTGGCTAGCAACGATGGGACCGCGGCCTTGGCATGTGACAAGTACCCTCGATAAATATAAGCCCCTGCAAACGGTGCCACTCAGCAGCACTTCCGAGTGGCGCTTATGAAGCCAAAGCATTGATTTCAATGGAGGTATTATCACCAGCGGCATAGTCGCTACTCTGGCGCTGGGTGGCGAACTCCCCCCAACAGACGCGCCACCGCCAGCAGAACACAGTTCTAAATGGTCACGTTCACACGAGACGCGCCAATGAACCGGTTTTCGCCTGCTGCCTGATTTTCGGCAGGTCGAAACCACAGCGGTGTGACTCACGAAACCTTCCTCTCACGCGGTCAGTGGCGGTCGGCAGTAGCTGCATGTGAAGGGTTTGTCTCTTTTCGGTGGTGTCACCGAGTGGCTTCGTGTGAAGGCTTCTGCCGTTTCTTGGTGGCGCCACCGAGTGGTTCCGTGTGAAAGCTTCTGCCCCTCGAATGCAGCAGTGGCCGTGTGAAGATTCTGCCGTTTTCGAGACAACCGAACTGGTGAATTTAAGTAATATAAAAATATCAAACACATTCACTGAAATACGTAAAATTGCATATTTACATTTTCTCTAAATAGACGAGATGACAACGTATTATGCTTTGTGCTCATGAATATGCATTAAGTCTGCTAAAACATATAATAGAATTATATGATCAAAATTACAGAAGACAACCAAGATCATCTTTGAAAAAGGGACATGAAAATGTATTAACAGAGATTAAAGAAGAAAAAATATTTATTAATCTGTTTGCTTATATTTTCAAGGTTAGAAAATAATTTACTCACATTCAATGGGGCTGTACTAGGGAAAATTTTTAATGTATTATTTAGCTTTGGAATACAAAATAAAATTATACAGCTCACAGAGTTTTCCTCACCCAGGTATCGCAAACAAGCTGTAAACCACCCGACCCAGTTCACGCTATAAACTTTCGACTGGTCTTCCGACATATGTGGTAGTGCAGTGCATGTAAGTGTGTGTATAAGTAAAGGGTGAAGATATGACAAGTAACAGCAACGGAAGATCGCGTGCGTTTCTTAGCCCGTTTATTAAGATACTGTTGTGACATTCACCTGGGGTTGATCAGAGAAACGCCGGAAAACTACCGATCAGAACAGCTGCATGCTAGACTCCTCCACACAGCGACTATTTTGACTTTACTCACTAGGGTTCCCTTCAATCTCCCTAGGGTTCCTGTTGTACCGTCCCCTCCTATGCTGTGACGTCCCCTCCTATGCAAATGCAGTTATCGAGCGTAATTCACATAGGAGAGGTTGTCACGGGAAAATGATCAGAGCGACCGGGAGGGGAAGGGGGTTAAGATTGGGGGAAGAAATACAACCGTAGTAGTAGTAGGGGATCGAAATAAACTTTAATTATCTAGGTCAACTGCTCCAAGATCACTATATTCTACTGAAGGCATAGGGCTGAGGAAGCGAGAGAGTAATGAGAGAGAGAGAGAGAGAGAGAGAGAGAGAGAGAGAGAGAGAGAGAGAGAATGCGGTGGAGCAATGACGAGGAAGAATGTCGAGCGCACTCATGACGGCGTTCTGCTCCTTACCATCGCCTCAGACTCCCCGGCGGGCACTTAGCTGTTGCTGGCTGTCATGGTGGTCCTTCTACGCAAGAGCGGTATCACGCGGGCGTCGTCACACACTGCAGACGGGAATTTCCTGGTGTTTTGGGAGGCCCCTTTAAATACCCGCCCGCTCAGTGTGGAATCTTCCCGAGAACGTTGTTTTGGAGAGGCGGATCCAAGCGGACGTTTTTTCCGGAACTTTCGGGCTCGTAACGTTCGGGCCGCATTGTGATAATTTTTTATGTTTCCTCCGTGATGGCGAAATGATTAGTAATAAATTATATTATTTAGGTAGCCCACCACACTGTCCTGCGCCCCATCATCATTTCATTCAAAAACTCTGCCGCTCTCCCCCGGCGCCGGTGAGAAGACGAACGGGAAAAGTGGTTTGGCCACCAATTTTCGTCATTACAGTCTCTCTAACCAACAGACTGTACGGTTCGAGTCACGACGGTGACAGGATTGATGAGACTAGCTAGAAAGCTAAGCCGAATTCAGTCGCTGTCTGGAGGAAAATTCTGAGCAGCCGGCTGCTCTGATCGGTACTTTTCTGTCGGTTCTCCGATCAACAGCAGGCGAATGCCGAAATAGTACCCTAAAAAAACGGGCCATGGTCCTCGCGCGATGTTTGTTCATTTTAAGTCCCTTACTTACACACACTTACACCAACACGCCGGGAGACAACTACACTACCACACATGCCGGGAGACAGGTCGGGAGCTTAGAGCCCGTCCCGGCTGCGACGGTACCCCGCAGGGGGAGATACCTGGTCGAAAAAACCCTTAACTGACGGTAGGTCGGCGCCGGATCTCACCATTCAGCATACGAAGATCACCGCCACTTCCCTAGGAAAAAAAATTCCTCACATACGGGACCTTAGTAATGACCTCTGTAGTTGATGCGCCGGAATCACAATCAATCAATCAAATCAGCGATCATACGACAGCGCCGATCGCAGTAAGATCACTGCCACCTCCCAAGCGAAAAACATGCACCACACTTACGGGACGAATAACCTCGGTAGTTGACACGCCCGGAATCAATAACAATCAAACATTTAAATCTATGAACAGACGAGTCAGCGCCGATCGGCGTAAGATCACCGCCACTTCTCGATTAAAAAATATGCACCACACTTACGGGACTAATGACCGCAGTAGTTGACGTGCCCAGAATCAATAACAATCAATCAATCATGTAAATCAGCACCGATCGGCGTAAGATCATCTACACCTTCTGAGGAAAAAAACATGCACCACACTTACGGAACTAATGACATCCGTAGCTGACGCGCCAGGTATCACTATCAATCAATCAATCAATCAATACAATCAGCGAACAGACGAGTCAGTGCCGAACGGCGCGACGCGATGCGGCGCGGCGCGCGACAAACCTGGCGACCCAGACATCGCCCGGGTGGAGGGGCGTTTTCGTAGAAGCGTTTAATGAGGCCGCGAACCCCCGGAGATTGGCTTGTCAATCAAAGTTGCGCATTACCATGCAAACAAGATACGAGCTCGAGGCGCAGCGATACGGCCGACGACGCCCCTCCCCGCCTCGCCACGCCACGCCATGCGAAGCGCGGCGGTGCGCGATGTCTGCGTTTGGCAGAAGCGGTCCCAAATCGCTCCGCGCCCCGTCCCGCCCCGCCCCCCGCCCCGCCCCGCCCCGCCCCGCCCCTCCCCGCCCCGTCCCGCCTCGCCCCGTCCCGTCCCGCCCCGTCCCGCCCCGACTCGCCTCCCCCGCCTCGCCCCGCCTCGC
>BLKR01004875.1:0-95728 GCA_011170035.1 Teleogryllus occipitalis | reverse complement strand
AACCGCGTGCGCATGCCCGTTGCGCTTCGGGGAAATGGCCGTTCGGAGAAAAACAGATTCCGACGGCAGACGCCCCGCGCACGGAGGCACTGGCAGTGGCCGTGGTAATGGCGGCGGCGCGATCAAGTGCGGAGCGCGGGTTTCTCGGAAGGCGTGAGCTGCGACTATGGCGCGGGCACTGACCGCACACGGCTTTCAATTCGTCAAAGGCTGACTGAGGGACGGTCAGATGTCTTTCAATATATTTTACGTGCGGTCAAAATGTCGATAAAAAATTATTACGCGCTCTTTGTTTAATGCTGGAGAATGCAAAGTAATGGTTGGAAGCTAATATTGATTTTTCTAATTAACAAAACTCTCGCTCTTGAAACTTGAAATTCGTGAATTCAAAGAAATTTAAAAGTAAGATCTACTTTTGCTCTCGCGATGATGTTTAATGATTAGAAATAATATTGGTTGAAATAGAGGACTTTACTGCTACATTTTGGAAAAAACTATTCCACTTCTTCCCTGAGACTACAATTTACTCATTTACCTTCAACCCTTTTCCCCCTGATCGATAAGTTTCAATCCTTGACTTAGTCAAAATGATTTCCTATATTTTACAATATTAACAGTTGAAATTTAAAAATGTAGCATTTACGGAAATCAAGGGATCGCACATGAATGGTTGTGAAGACAAGTAGGAGGGGGCTTATTTATAAAGCAGATTCAGTAGGTTTAATGGGGTTACGAGAAAAAGATTATTTCATCATTGTAAAACCTGTCTACTCTGAAGACAGATGTTGACAAATGGTGTTAAATTGAGTGTGATTTCACTTTATACGTCCTTCCTCGAAAACTTATACATTGTCAGGGACACAGTTGTGGAGAATAGTCACTTCATTTCAAAGTGGTAGAATGCCTTTAAACTTATTTTGTGATGCACTATTTTATACGTCAAATATAAAGTTTATATCGACAAATGATGAAAACGATAACCGTCATTTTTTATCATTCTCATTTAAGGAGGATCCCTACACTACGTAGTACCGTTATTGATAAAACTCTACTCATCCTTTATTTTTAAGCAGAAAATATACCTCATATAATTCTTTTGTGACAATAAACGTAAGCACGCTTAGAAATGAACTGATTTATGAAATATTTCTTAATTACATTGATACAGAAGTAGGGATAAAAATGACTACGTGGTTCGAAGTCTTGAACCCTCAAACTTTAGGTAGAATTGTAATCATTTATTTACTGACGTTTCTTTAAAATGAATTTGAGAAACTTTGGGCGATTAATTTAACTTAGTGACATGTTTTGGACATTGAATAGATAACACTTAAACATATGTCAATACTTAATATTAAATATATCGGGTGTCCCACCAACCATGGACCACCCCCATAACTTCTAAACGGTTAAGGATATCGAAATGCAGTTTTCGCTGAACAATGCAGAATCATGGGGCAAGTAACAGGGCGTAGAGAATTTGTCTATAATATTACTGTTTTGTGGAGAAAGGAGTGCGAGAGGGGTGGCCGTTCTGGATGAAGGCGTTACTGCAGAAATTCATGGTCTTGACATGAAAAATATATGAACAAATATCAATTTTAACGATCAGAATGAGAGATTTGTTTCCTATTTGTTCATCTGAATTTAACTTTTCTTCTTCTGAAATTTCAAATCAACGATAATCGAAAAGGAATCAATAAAAAATATTGTAGTGAAAACAATAAAAATAAAGGTCATTTTCAAATTTTCAAGAATCGAGCTCAGTGCAGAAACAAGTCATATTCAAACATCGGAAACGAGTGAATGCTTAAAGATTTTCGTTGTAATATCTCGATTAATTCATCAAATAATAGATAGGTAGACATTTTCTCTGATAATTTACTGTTAATAACCTTACTATTTAAACACGTACCAAAAGAATAAAGCCATAAAAATTTTAAAATACTCTTGACAGTTCTATCAATGTACATTTACGAAACAAAAAAGTTAACAAAAATGCTTAACACATATGCAGTCGTGACTGCTAATACTGATTAGAGAGTTTCTCACTTCACAGCGCCAAGTGCTGCCACAAACTTGAAAATCCATGGGAGAAGACGGAAGTGCACTGTTTTCTTTTCCATTAATGAATAGCAGTCGTATGCAGACGGGTGATCATTTTATTTAAAAATGAAATTTAACAACGAAAAGATGGCGGTTGGCTTCTTGTTCAGCTTGAAAATGATATTTATTATCATATTCCTTACACTACGAATTGTTTTATATCGTTCTTTGAAACGATGGGTGTTTCGAAATTTCAGTAGAAGACAGGTTAAATCCAGATAAATAAATCGAAAAAATCTTCCATTCTGATCGTTAAAATTAGTATTTCTTAGTGTGACGCGTGTCAACATCAAGAATTGCTGTAGTTATGTCTCTTGTCCCCCACTGCCACCCCTCTCAGTCTCTCCTCTCCCCGCAACAGTGTTGACGCCGCGAAGGTCATCTTCCCTGAAGGCGAGAGCTGGCGAGGGTTGCTACACGATTGTCCGTTTAATTCAAAATCACTTGTCGGAAAGTCTAATTTGACACTCAAGTTCCTATCAAATATTAGCCAATGATACATCATTTTAATCCTCTTTTCATGATCTATCCATTGCTGGTGAGAAAAATATATAGTTCCATTTAAAAAATCCAATATGATTCAATTTCTCGAAAACTAAAAATATTATAGACTATTTCTTTACGGAATGTTACTTGCCCCATGATTCCGCATTGTTAAGCAAAAACGACATTTCGATATCCTGAACCGTTTAGAAGTTATGGGGGTGGTCCATAGTTGGTGGCACATCCTATATACAGGATATAATCAACTGATATATCAACAGTTGGTAAGTGCAATATATTGATATTGTTGAATATGTATATAATATCTCGCCAAATCATTATTTATAGAAATATTAAATTCTTTTACACTGCAATTTATGATGTGCATTTCATCAGCCACATTCTTGATTTGCTTCATTCGCAAGCAGAGCACAGAAATGGGCACAGAGATATATGCAATACTCTGTTCATACAAATATAAACATGTTAATAAAATACAGCAATAAAAATTAAACGAGGGCCGATAATCAAACGAATATTAAAATGTAGCTCCATAAGCATTGAAAGGCCTAACAAAACGAGGACAGTGAGATATATCAGAAACTACAAATACTCAAATATAGCAAATGAAAAAAAAAAGGCTTTTATTTTCCTTTGTTTCATTTTTGGTTTGATTTTATTGTCAACTGCCTACAAAAGAAAAGCTGTATCAATTTCTCTGCTTTGAATCAGTATGTCAGAAACATCAGGAAAGGAAAAAATAAAATGTATGACGATTCAATTTGAGTGCTGGATGATTAATACACTAGATCCATTGGTCTTTTTCATCCCTTCTGTGAAAAGGCAAAAAGGAAAGAAATTTGGACTGAACGTAACATTGTTTCAAAACATTTTAATATATAATAGCATCTGAAAAGCCAAACGGGATGAGCCAAACGGGGTGAACCAAACGGGGTGAACCAAACGGGGTGAACCAAACGGTGTGAGCCGAACGGGGTGAGCCGAACGGGGTGAGCCAAACGGTGTGAGCCGAACGGGGTGAGCCGAACGGGGTGAGCCACACGGGGTGAGCCAAACGGGGTGAGCCACACGGGGTGAGCCAAACGGGGTGAGCCAAACGGGGTGAGCCACACGGGGAGACCCAAATAAGGTGAACCAAACGGTATAAGCCAAACGGGGTGAGTCAGGCGAGTGAGTCGGGCAATGATGCCAAGATTATTTGAAGATAAATAGTTACGAAGAAGATACAATGTACGGGAAAATGCGACAAGCAAAACCAGCAAAGAGACGTGAGCGGGAAAGAGGGCAGAGCCAAGTCGAAACTGACGGGCGGCGCGTGAGGCCACGCGGGGAGCGAAAGAGGGCCTGCGCAGTGAGCCGGGCGTGGTGAGCCCGAGCGGTGGCGGCGTGGCGATATGCGGCGCACATAAATCTGTATTTACTCACTAAACCGTTGGCCGGCGCGCGACCCGGCGTCGCGGGTCGTCGGGCGCCCCAACCAATTAAAGCGACCCCAATAATGAGATTATTGATTGGCAGTCTTGCAGAGAGCGCCCATGCTATTCGCGGGAGGCGCGAGACGCCCGCCGTTGCTAGGGGAGATTCTAGAACAGTAGTTCTCCAACTAATAGGTCTGCGGACTCTACTTTTAAACCTTACGTTTTTAAAGCAATATGTTATTTAGCTTAAGATTGTGAAATCGGAGTGAAATTAACCAATAAAGAATTACATTATTCAGAAATGTGTTTGCTGGTGGACGGTGATGAAGTCGATAAGGAAGGAGCATTTCAAGTGAAGTATAAAAAAGGAATAATTTCTTGGAATAATAAACGAAAGGAAGGTTTTTTATTGGGGCTTTCCTTGGTACACTTGTCCGCAAGTACTTGAATAAATGTCGGGTAAATATCAAAAAGACCCAGAATCAGAAGGGTGACCCAGAATTCGTGAGAATTGCGAATCATGGCAATTCTTGGTAATATGAAGAGAGGAGTTCCGAGAATCATAGATGCAGCGACAAAGCTTACGTTTTTAGAGTGCAACAAAGATGTTGAATCTCGATTTTCTAAGATTAATTTTCATGCGGAACCTTTCAAGTAATAAATACAGTTTTGAAGAAAAATATTTTGAGTGTTTTGCCTTTTCTGTCACGATTTATAAAACTGGTTTAAAATTCTGAATTTTAATTGAAGTAACGAGCAAAATGGTAAACATAAGACCATTGATTGATTGTTGTTGAACAAATCTCAAAATAAAAGGAGAGTGTTAAATAATTTAGTAATCCCCTCTCCACCTTTTCCATACCAATTCTAAAGTTAACAAAAAACGTTTACCTAATTTTTTCTAATTACTTACGTCCAGATAATGTAAAAAGTATAAAGAGTAAACCTTAAAATCTATAGCTGATATTATAATAACTAATTGTATACAAAGCAAATCATATGCCATCATATTGATGTTTTTGCCTCTAAATATTCTTTGAGACATAGGGAAAAAATAATCTGAATAGATGTATTCAATAAAAAGGACTCGATTTTCTATACCTTAAAAAATCAAGGTACAACTAGCCAAAATACGCATAAAATTACACATAAGCAATTATTTAATGTGAAAATGAAGATGTTGTGTTGAGAAATTGTCATAGTTTCAGAAAATACAGAGGCATATATTTCATAAAAAAGTTTGATATGTTGATAAAAGGCTGAAAATCTATATATTTAAATAAATAAGGTATTCTGCCATGGCTTCTTTTAGAGCTTCTACTGAACCGATTGTAGTATTTTTCCCTTTAAATGAAATAAGGTGATCTCTAGATGTGTTATCAGATACTGTTAGTGTTGATTCACCAACATTTACGGTGTAAATTAATTAATTAAATAAACCATTCTTTAATAGTACGCTTATCAATAGTCAATTGTTTTCTTCCAAAGGGTTGCTGTTTCAAAATTGATATATTTTATGAGTCGATAGATGTGAGTCCACGCTGCTTCATGGTAGCGATGCTTGATGTTTTGTTTTGATTGTTGAGATTTTTTTACAATTCGTCAAGTTTTTGTTTCAGTGTAATAATTGCATTGTGGCGTTGACAGTTTGCATGTATTTGTTTTTGTTGTGTATTTTGTAGAGAACATTCGGACAGTGGGTTTTGCTCGGTTGTACTTAAATAGAGGAGTTGTACACAGGTTATGTTGAATTCCGAATCGTTGCCCACGCGCCCCAAAAAACGCAAATGCACATTAAGTGGACGCAGGGAAAGAGAAAATCAGCGTAGAAGTCGAGTTAGTGAGGTCATTTCGTTTCCTATTGGGTCGTTGTCTATGAAATGTCAGTTTTGTTCTGCTTTGTACTTCCCATGTGAGAGAAATTCTGCCAACGAGTTTACTCTGTGTTGCTTAAATGTGAAAATAAGTTTACCTTCGAGCAATATGCCAGAAGAAATCAAAGTTGTTTATAGATGATGACACATCAAAAAACTTTAGAAATAATAATCGTTATTCGTCAGTATAATAGTGCTTTTTCTTTTGTGTCATTTGGTGCCGATATTGCATTGCCGCCAGGTCATGGGTCATACATATTCAAAATTTTGGAAACTCCACATCACAAAATATCTTCGTTATACCCTGGAGATCCAAGCAATGCAACATATTGTGAACATTAGCCTGGGCACAGTATTTTCAATTTATCGCAGATCTCTCCGTCAAATTTTGACGGGTTCTCACTAGTATCTATGAAAATAAAAACAGTATGTGAGATGTCAGCTTATTACAATATACGCGAATTATATTGATTGCAAAGAACGATCAAAAATACTTTTACAACACGTAATCGTTATTCGTACGTATTAAATAACGGAAATAAAAACGGAGACAAAGTATTCGCTTCAAATCCAGTTAAATACAACAGCTTATTGGAGATATTTTTGTGTTATATGATAACGATATTACTGATGTTTCCGAGTTGACGTTCAACGATGTCACTTATGCATGTTTTAGTATCGATCGAAAAAACTGCGAAAGAGTTCGTTTCATAATTGAAATCTGGTGCTAATAAATAACCCCATCCATAGTGAATGACGCGTAATTGCTCCATTAGCCTCGAAGGTAATGTTTCTCGAATTTTTAAATTGCAGATGAGCTCCCTTAAAATACACCAGGCAACACACATTTCCGGTAGTTAATGCTTCAATGCAATATTTGAATGGTAATGTAATCGTACGACGAACCATCTGAGAGTAATGAGATTTGGAAGTTTGAACGACTCCTAATACGTAAAACTTTTATTGAAACCAATGGGCTCATATCAACAAATAACTACTACCTTATCCATATTTAAATTAAAAGAAAAAAAGGAAATAGCAGCAAATTATTGTATTTGGCGATTGATATCGATAATAATCACTTGATATTAAGATTGATATTATATTGATATTAATATTCATAAGTCTTTTTGCTATCTACAGACTGCATTTATGAATGTAGGTGAAAGTAAAATGTTCGTACTAATTATTTGATTTAATAAAGGATATTTTAATATTTCCATTCATCATTTTTGTAGAACTATTTATAATATAAACGATATGAAAATACTATATAAATGTTAATATATTATTTTTAAAGCGTACATTACACTATTACATATACTTCATACGTTCACACTGATAAAAGAATGTGAGAAAGAATACAATATCTTCCTTGAGCGTAAATCACTCCAAAAAATCACGTAAAGTTGCAAAAATCAGATACTCCTGTTTTTCTCGGCTTATCATAAACAATAATTTTATAGAGGAATTTAAACTAAATTCACATAAAAATTAATACTTTTTCAATGCATATTTCTACACTTCTGTTATTAAACTGTTCATCTGCGTTAATATGCACTCCATGATTTAATTGCACATTCTTTTGGAGATTAGACCAACTGTCGGAACACAATACAACTCCATCACCTTACAGTATTTAGTTTCAATAAGATTTCAATAAAATATGTAAATATTTTAGTTTAAACGCTTCATAGTGATTCGTACTCTGAATAATCAAGAAGCATTATATTTTAACTCCCAAAAATGTTCAATATCGCGTGATGTTTACTGAATCCTATTTACCCAATCCGGTATTACATTTACGATGCATTTGCAAACATTGCAATTTTTTCCTAACAGTAGAAAGTGGTGTGGCGTTTCTTTTATTTTAATAAACCTAAGACGCATTCTTATCATGTGCATTGAATCTGCAAAGTTTCCAACCGTACTATACGACCATCTTCATATCAAACTTGTGGTGGCAGGTAGAGCCAGTTATATGAATAAAATTTGCATGATGTATCTTTCATTTGACGTTTGCTAAATGCGATAGTTGGATCTTGCTTCAACGGTCGCCGAATTCACAGGCAACTTGTGTGAGCTCTTTTCATATGGTAGTACTTTCTTGTTTAAAGTCAATCAGTCCAACATATAAATGTAGAAATCAATCCCTTCAGTAACAAGAATTTCCATCCTTTACGTTTTTCCCTTCTATTGCCTGATGTGACGCGTAGGGTAGGGTCAGGCTTCGCGAGTTTACAGGACAATATGCGCGTGTCACTGAAGCCTGATACCAACCCCGCAACAATCGAAGGCGAGATTTTGGGACGAGGAAGGACACTGGGGAGGATTTTGGGACGAGGAAGGAAACTGGAGGGACAGCAGGGGAGAGATCGTCGGCGGCGACAGGAACGTAGTGGGGAGGGACGGGACGCGGGGGCGGAAGCGGGTGATGGCGGGATGAGTGGGTGCATTGACGGTGACTGAATTGTTGGGAAAAGAGGCTGGGAACAGAGAGGGGCGGAAGGGATGAGGTGGGATAATGACGGGGTTAGATGAGGGAGGAGGGGGCGGTATCGCAGATGGGACGGGGAAGGGTGGAAGAAGAGGGGGAAGAGAAGGGAACAGGGACACGGACGGAGACGTGGAAGAGGACGGGGTGAAAGTGCGGACTGAATCGGAGACCGGGAGCAGGAACGGCGTCAGGGATTATGTCGCGGGAATGGGCGGGGACTATGACGTGGGCGGGGACTATGACGTGGGCGGGGACTATGACGTGGGCGGGGACTATGACGTGGGCGGGGACTATGACGTGGGCGGGGACTATGACGTGGGCGGGGACTATGACGTGGGCGGGGACTATGACGTGACGGGGACTGTGACGGGGCGAGGACTCTGACGTGGGCGGGGGCGGAGCGGGGCGGGGGGCGGGGCCGGAGCGGGAACTGAGCTGGTAGCAGGGGCGGCAAAGGGGGTGGGTGGAAGGTAAGATGGGGCGGGTGGGCGAGGCTGCGGTGGCTCCCCGCGTCCAAACAATGGGCCCAATCACGCGCAGGTGCGGGCGGCTGGCGGCGCCCGCGGGAAGGGAATGTTGCTGAGTAAGGCGGAGGACAGGGGCGCGGCCGCCCCGCGGCGCCGCCCCCGCACCCGATCGCCGGTCCATAGACGCCGCACGATTCCATCGCAGGCACCTTCGCCTTCACCTCTCACACTAGCAACATGACATCATAATGCCGTCCCCCCTCCATACACACACTACCACCACCACCTTAAACGTCGCCACAATGCAGTGACAAGAGGTAAGAGGAGAGGCTCAGGTACAGGCAAAACAAGCTCAGAATCAGTCAAGGTAATGTAGACAGTGCAGCAGGCATTCAAACTATCGTGTAAACTGCCATTCGGATGACAAGATGGCAGAGTCGGGCAGAGGCAGGCACGGGCACACGGCAGAGTCGAGCAAGCCGTAGGGTCGGGCAGACAGCGGGGTTCGCAGGGGCGTGACTACATCAACCCATACTTTTTCGCATTCCCGCTTCCTTACAATTTTCGGAAATTGAAATTTGAACCGAGAAAGAAGGTTTCATGTAAAGTATCCCCAAAAATCAAAATATCCGTTTCAAAGTCAAGGGGCTTCGACATCGTTCGGAGAATATCAATTTAGGTACAAATCCTGCATCAGCTAGAGTTTTGCCATGAACCAATTTTTCGGATTCAATGACCCACAAATCGGGACTTCTGACAACACTGTGAAAATAATTTATTACATACAGAAAAGGGATTTATCCACTTTTTCAGTATGAAGGCTCCACAATAAGAGTTTTTCTGCCAAGAAATCTGCAAAAACATTATAATAATCTCTCAATACTACGTAAGTAGTACTACGTGAGAAAGTAAAAATATGGAGCCATTTTAAAGAAAATTTGGAAAATTTTAATGTTTAATATAAAACAAAATATCCGTTTCAAATTCGCAGGGCCTCGAGTTCTGCCAGATCGATGGAACAATATAATTTTTGGAGAAAATCAACTGAACTGCTTAGGCGCCAGCACTGACCAAATACGAACAGACGGACGGGCAGATATTTACCATACATCAATACCCCTTTATTTTTCTATCTCTTTATAATTCTATCTATTATTTACATTTTCGTAATAATATTAGCTAGCTCAGTTTATTTTCTCAAAACAATAATATTATTTAACCCATACTCGTCCTACTCCTTTTTATCTCAGGGGTTAATTTATGTACTTACTAAAAATAGTAGGCCTGAATGTACACCGCACGTACGAGTTTGCGACTGATAGAATTCTTTACATCGGAGAACTTTGGATTGATAGTGATATATTTCAATAATTATTAAAATAATAACATTAAATTTCTGTTCATTTTCTCTATTGCCACAATGCCATACTGTTTATTCTTAAATGAAATAATTTAGAATTTTCATGGTTAAACAAATATATAACATTTTACTGAAAAACAAATTACAGACCAATAAAAAATGACCACATTCACACATATTTACAGATAATAATCATTCACTATTTTTACGTACTCGTATCTGTGTATGATTATTGATAGTTAGAAATCTTTTTGATGGCTATTTACGAGTTGTTTTTCTTATTAATTATATTAATATTTACTACATTCTTGGTCTTGCACAAAAAATAGAACTTTCTTTTCTTTTCAAAATTTCACTTCCATTTTTGAAGTCAGCTCAGGATGCTTGGGCGAGTCTGGATCTTACGAACACTTCCATCGTCGTTTCAGCTTACAGCATTCTGTTCCATACTCGAAATTTCGTTTAAGTCTTATTTTCTTCGCCCTGGTTAAGTTTCTATTGACATTACACGAATTCACATTTCCTCCTTTCATTTCCCTAAATGACTGTTCTATTAAGATAGTTCAAAATCAAAAACTTATTTTCGCCATATGCGATTGTTAATAATGGCACTTAATTATCTTAATCTACTTAATTATCTTAATCTACTGTACGTCCCAACTCTATTATCATTTTACAGCGATATGCTCGCTACATGTCCGAACCCTACCACATACAACCATTTGATTGTTTTTCTCTTTCAATAATACTTTTTTCTTTCGATCATCTATTGTCCCATTTTCATCGTCTATTGTCTTTTCAGCTCATCGATGTTATTTTGCGTAACTGCTGCTTTTTTCGGATCGTTCGAAACCTTTCGTTGTTGCTTCCATATCTTAATTTGTAAAATCATATTCAATTATAAATTATGTGTTTTTATTTATAAAGAAATGCATGTCCTGGAGATGAAATTGCTCATCTCAGTATCAAGGACTCACAAATCGTGTGCACATTGTGTTAGAGGTGAAGGTTTTCTGACGTACTTTTCTATCGATAGGAACATGATTTATCCACTTTTTCAATATCATGCCCTCACAAAACAAGCTTTTCTGAAGAAAAAATCGCCACTTTCTGTTGCCGCATTCCAACACTTACTCTTTACTACGTAAATACGAAATATGCGAGGAAGTAAAAGGAACTGTAACAAAGATTGTGTTTCCGCACGTTCTCATCCTACGAACCATCGTCGCGCTAAATTCTGTATACTTGTTTGCACTTCATTATTCTCCGCTTCCTTTTTCCTTCAGCCTCTCGTGCGGGAAGCGGGAAGTTCCGCCCGCGGCGACACCCGCCGACCCATTTGTTAGCGCGGCGACAGCGTCGGATAATCCGCGCGCGGGCCGCGAGATAGCGCGCACGGAGGCAGCGGTGACGGGGCGGGGGCGCCCGGGGGGGGGGGGGGCGGAGGGGGCGGAGTCAGCCCGCGTGCGAGGACGCGAGGACGGCGCCCGCGTCGTGGAAGACTTTTATTAGCGTCGCAAAGATAATTAACTGCGTGACACTCCATTCCTCATACCCCCTGACGCTGTAACCTCTACAGCCGCAATGTCGTGCATCTAGGTTTGTGTGTTTGGGAGCGTAGAAGTTGGAAACGATAGCGTTCTTTCCTTCCTCGGTGAAGCTGGGGATAGACGGGTGCTCAATTACGCAGAGTCGAAGGCTATAGGTGGGGACTCAAGTAACGGGCTATTAGCCATGAAAACGACGTAGATGTGACGACATAAAAATGTACTTTTAACTGTAAAGTACTATTTTAAATGGCCATGATTACACAGTATACACAAAACATTAGACACGGATGAAGTTTCGATGATGCAATGAAGTAATAACGGAATTGATCTTTTAATAGAAAAGCAAGAAAAATAGGGAGGCAGAATAGGAAAATACTTCAGTGAAGAATACTAACCACTTGAATATAAAATTACTGGTCTCTACATATTTTTACGAAGTAAATATTTACTTACTCAAAACTTTTTTCTTCTTGAATAATGTGTCCATTCCCAAAGTTTTCCCCTTTTGTCATCATTCATCCTAAATAGCTGTGTTACCTCATAGCTGAAGCTTTATAAAACAATACACTATGTTTCGACGTGTCTTCTCCCTCGTGTTCTCGCCCATAGAGCCCCATTTTTAATCCTCATTCTTTCAGAAAATGGGTCCTATGGCGTCCCTAGGATATTTTGAAGGAATTTAATTTATTAAAAATGCTTTTGCACCTAATTAATCTTTTAGCATACTGAGAGACAGAACATACTTCTTATGAGAACAGTTCTTATAAGGTAATGTTTCGTAATGCAGTTTCAGGACTGCAAAATAAAGAATATCTGGAATCCAGATTTACTGACCAATGTAACTTATATTAAAGCCAACTCTGGAAAAATTTGTACACTTCAAAATTAACTTTCTTCTCTAAAGATAAAATAAAATGAAAAAGGAAAACCCTTGTCGGCATGCTTTGTGATGGAGAATAGCAGCGTTATACAACACAGCCCCCTAATGTCGGCACACCATTGCAATAATCGATGCAGTACTTTATGTGTTTATCATCTTCCAGGATGATGTTGCGTGTTGGACCGCTATACAGATGAGAGTAAGAGAGTTAATCATCAAAGTAGTAGGATTTTTAAGATCACGTAATCCTCAGTTCATTATTTTTCGTCCGAAAAGAGAAGAAAGTTGTTCATAACATGTCGAACATTTATAGCCTGTGAAGAATCTCAATTATAAAACACGACTATGGACAAAATTTAAATGGGACTCTCCTGTTCAAATTAATTTCTTAGTCCGCGGCCAGATGCCATTTTGGCTACAGACCTAGCAAAGTTAACTTTTCAAGACTGTGTGCAAAAGCAATCACTGATGTATCTTTCGCATTCACCAACAGAATGGACTCGACTCGTCCTGCCTCCCCTCTGGAGTTCCCGCGGCTGGCTCCGTGCTGCATCATGTTGTCGGTTCCTCGGTGATCTCCCGTTCCCAACGGGAGTGATAGGCAGGCGACGCAGCAGTCACGCGTGCCGGAGGGCCTCGCCACCTGACACCTGCTTCGACACTTTGTCTGCGTTTCTCACGCCACGCTACCGACCTAGGCGGGGGGTGGGGTGAAGATGTTGGTCGGTGATGAGGAGGTGCGTGGTGGAGCGGGGCGAGGCGAGGAGAGAGTTGGGTGAATTTTTATTAATAAAAACTTAGCAATATTTGCCAACACACATTTCCGAGCGTGTTGAAAACGCCCAGTTAGTGCCAAACCATTCTAAGGTGCATTCCAAAATATATTTATTTTCACGTTAAAACAATAATTTACGAAGTGCGGAATATTTGGACGGCTCCGAGTAGTTGTCTGTATTGTTTAAAATACAGAAGGGGTCGTTTCGCATTAGTGCCTTCTTAATCAATTACACCGGTGCCTTCTATCAATTACAATGTTAACAAATGTTCCTGAGAAACCTTCGTTTCTGCACAGGACCTTCTTGGCAAATTATCTTTTCCTAGAACATCCAGAAGGTTGTGCTTACAGTGTATCCAATCCTTGAGGATAGTCCTAAGCATTTCAGAAGTAAAAATCTACTACTTTTATGATACAAACAAAAAAAATGTACTCTTGTGAATTGACGCAACTGGGGTGCAAATTACAATAGCCTAGTACCGCGCGCGAACCAATTACAATCAGTCTTTATTTACTTCAAGGGTTTTTTGGTAAAAACTTCGGTCGGCCAACCAGCCGGACATTAGAACTATAGTGCACTAAGGGTTCACAAATGGTGCTAATGACTTATCAAGTCCCCAAAGCGAGTACTTTGAGTCTTGGAAACGTGTCTGAAGTGTGGTAATATACAGACTGCAACCAAATTGAAAATTTACGAAACTCTTTCTACGTAAATCTATGGTTCTGACACCAAAACAGTAAAGGAGTTATATATTGCTAAAGTTACGAGGAACACTGGTGTTTTTTCACCTGAATTCTTCTGTATTGGTGATGGAATAATCTCTTAACTGATAAAAATGAATCTCAAACTCCCAACCATTTTATTATTAACTAGCTGACCCGGCGAACTCTGTTCCGCCTTAACAGCCGATCCCATCTTTTTCTCGCGTCGCACTCACTGTGAGAAACTGTACTATCCTTGTTGCACTGCGTACGTGCAAAAACGTGCGTTCTCACACAGGAACGCTGTCGAACGGGATAAACAGTATCCTATGTCCGTTTCCTGGCTCTAAGCTTCCTGCTCACCAAATTGGTACAGCCGTTCTTGAGTTATAAATAGTGTAACTAACACGACTTTTATATAGATATAACAGCAAACGAAAGGCGGCTATCATTATCGCCTTCTGTTATCAGTGTGGCGTTACAACAATGGGTTACAACAGGCAACAATGACCGCTAACATGCGAAATCACGCGAAAACGTGCAAAAACGTGCGTTCTCACACAGGAACGCTGTCGAGCGGGATAAACAGTAGCCTATGTCCGTCTCCTGGCTCTAATTTGTTAACAAGATGAATGACTTTGAAGAAAAGGGAAATATTAGAGTGAACTGATTCTTGAATAAGCAAATGGAAGGCGACGTTATATACTAATAAAACGTCCATGACTCTACGGCAAACTAAATAATTTATTTGGCGTTTTATCTACTAACTGCCTGCATGCATGAATCTGATAAAATAATTGGAGTCATCTTCGTCAGCTTAATGAATTTAGGCCCGATTTCACTAACATACACCTAACGTGACGTTAATAAACGAGTCGTTACAATTAACGTCCCCGTTAAGATTTGTTCCGTTTCACCAACGCTTCCGCGTCTTCGGTTAGGTAATCACCAGTAAACTTTAATGGGAATACAAAATGCGTAAGTATTTATTTTTAGAAGGCTGTGAACTGGAAACTTTGTGGTATGTTTACTCTGCTTTATATTGAACAAAGCAACACACTAGCCAAAGTGCAGCTAACTCTATGGACAATACGGTTATCCGTAGATTTGCAGTCCCCGATATAGTCACCTATTACCTGCTGGTAGCTGCCAATTGCATAATAACGTAGAATCATAAGTAACTGGGTAATTGGTGCGATTGACTCGTTCCTGGAAATGAATATAAATTGAATCAAATTTATAATAATGAGTTATTTTAATAAATAATGAACTTAATTATAATATTATGTAATTAATCTATATCATACATTGAACTTCATGATTTTGTAATTTAGGTTCTTTTGGAATGACTTGTGTCTGAAGAAAACTGTAGCCTATCTTTTGATAAGAATGAATAGTGACACAATTTCATGTATAATGCACGTAATAAACGAAACCATAACCTAATTTGCATTCATGATGGTTATATAACAAGATACTCGTAGTTTTCAATGTGCATGCAAAACTGTTACTTATATTGTTTGGTTATGGTATGTAACTATTACATGTAATATTTTCTGACGTGTTTGATGAAAATTCCAGATCCTGCTCAATCAATTCCAGGATTTCTAGTGTCAATTGTTTGGTACACCTGAATCTGATTGAAAAGTTCCTATCGTCATACACATAAAAATAATTTCTTCTCTCCCTGAATACACGCGTGGGGGTTACAGACATTTCCAGGCTTTCTAAAATATCGTCGTCTTCCAATATATATTGCAGATCTTTCTCCATTTTTCTCTGCTGTGTACTCGAACTGAACTGAACCACGCTGCGTTGCAATCAGCTTAACCAAGCGTTAACTGCTGCTAACGGAGCTGATATCGCACGTTAACTTTAACTTTAGAATTGTGCCTATTAGTATAGACATTAATTTTATGTTATGACAAAAGGGAAATGACCCGTTTTTATATGACATTTTTTGCACTTTTTGTCGATTTCGAACATTAAGTTATTGTTTACACGTTTCCGTCAGTTTTAAAGTACGCTGATTTCGCCGATTTTAATTTAATTATTATGGTACTTGCTTCAAATAATATTTACGACTGGCAACAAATGTTTTCCACAGAATTCCTGAGCAGCCTATTCGATTTCATCGCTCAGAAATTGTATTATCAGCCGCTATAGGTAATATAAGGTTTCTGTGAAGTCTATCTGCGCCATTGACGATTAGGCCGATTTTAGGATAACAAAGATTTCGTGGTAAAGAACAGTCCAAACCAAAAGTTTGCAGGCTGACTTCACTTGAACGAAAGGAAGAAGCCTCAGTTACATCAGTAATATCCAACAGTTTGAGTCATTCATCTAAAGTGATTTCGATAGTATTTTATGTCATTTTACTCTGCTTTATGGCATTTTAAAAACATTTTTTGATAATTTTTGGCAACTTTCGACGATGTTTCCAAAATCCGCCCTACTCGTGAGCATTACCACAATACATGAATCTGTTGGTTGCAAACGTGAATTTTTCGCAGCGCCGTTCGGAACGCCCCACTCTGCTAGGCGCGGCCTTTCTCTGGCGGAAGTTGCGCCGCCGCGTGGCCGCGGAGGCCGTCGGAGGGCGCGGCCAAGTGGGCCCGAGGCGTTTGGAGACGGGGGCGGGGCGGGGCGGAGGCGGGGGTGGGGGCGGGGGGGACGGGGGCGGGGTGGGGTGAGGGGGCGGGGGCGAGGGGCGGGGAGGGGGCGGGGCGGGGACGGACGCGGGGGTGGGGCGGGGCGGATGCGGGGGAGGGGGCATGGCGGGGAGGGAGCGGGCGGGTCAGGCGAGGGGGCGGGGCGGACGAGAGGGCGGGGGCGTGGGCGGAGGCGGGACGGGGCGGCGGGAGCGCACACAATGCTCCAGACCTATCCGCGGGAAATAAATCACGGGGCGACGCGACGCAGGCGACGGGCCGATGGCTATCGGGCGCCGCGGGGCCCGTGTTGTCGCGGGCGTCAAGGGGCGCCGGGGGGCGTCGGAGAGCGAGGGCAGGGGGGCGACAGGGGACCGCGGGGGTCGCCTCAGACAAATTGGGCGCTGATGAGAGGTCGGGTCGCAGCGACGGGGCGCCCGCCTTCCCTCCACTCGCGGGCCGACCGGCGGCTCAAGAGGCCTGGGGGGGGGGGGGGGACACGGATTCGATTGACTCGAGGAAAAAAGATGCCAAGGTGGCGTACCGAAACCGTTAACAAACGATTCAATTATGAGACCGTAACCGAAGGTTGTTTTATTTTAAAATATTACAGTTACCGAATGAAATGCTTTCAGTATTAACTCTTGTTTGACCATGTCTTTTAATTGTATAAAATTTAGTTCAAATAACATCGTATATTCACTCTACAAGGATTTGACTTTCTGATTTGGGGTCCTCATCAGGTGGTACACTTGAAGTTTATTGAAGAATATACGATGAAACGTCATTCAGTGATGAGCATGCTTGTGGTTTTCCATATTCAGTATTACTCACCATAGAAAAGATTGTTCCATGATTTAAAAATTATGCAAAACACTATTCCATCAGATATCTTGATGAGCCATCAGATTTTAATCTCTTGAAACTTGTAAGAATTCTGATTTGGAGAGTTTCGTGTTGATTGCTTACGTCTTTGCTGGTGGGTGAAGGTCGTCTATAGTGTTCAATGATGATGTTTGATGGAACCGTATGTTCTATTATTTCTTAATCATGGAATAGTATTTGAATATCATACATATGTACTTTAAGGCGGTTCTAGATGTACTATGATCCGGCATGAAGGAAACACCAATGTTTTATTCAAGTTTTACAGCAACAATAATAATATTTTTAAAGCTATTAATGGAAAATTATAGAATTCTAGAAAATAATAATTGTAGAAAACATTAAATTGTACTAAGAAATTTTCTATATTTTTTCTTCAATTAGAATGTTAAAAAATTAAAAAAATGGTCAAGTTGCTGGTATCAAAATTACATTATATTTTCGTTGTATAAATTAAATTAAAAAATGTATGGAATTTTTGGACCACGTATTGTTTGGATTTTTAGGCGGTATATTTCGAACTATATTTTAAAAAAATAATTACGTTATTATTGACAGGCTGTTTTGTCATGCCCAACGCGCTTCACGCGTAACTCCTGACAGACTAGCGCATTATAGTGGTCACGCGAATTTCTAGCGGTCATGCGTTTTGTCTCAGTAAACGACAGTAAACGTTACACGCGATATCTTTCTCGTTTTCAATCAGCATTGTTCATCCCAACGGGTGGTTTCTTCCAATTCAAATTCAAACCGCATTTCAATTTTTTTTTATACTGGGCTGCCCTAACTTGTTGGTTCACTCATTTTGTCATAAATGGAGGGCAGTCAATTCTGTATAAGCCACATGACTCGTAGCAGCCTTAACCCGGCAGTGCACGCAGGTGGTCTGAGAGAACCAGGAAGCCTTTACTCTAATATTGTGATTGCCGTTTAACCGCCCGTGGCCACTGCTTCCAGATACCTTTTCCTTTCACAGATATGAGTGACACTTCTTTTGAGAAAGTAAATATTGTATTTTTTCTAGCAGTGAGTCAATCCAAAACGTTACACGGGTCTCAGAGACCACCTACGTGCACTCGTGAAACGGTTTTTGTTTAGTACTTTATGGGAGTTGACTAAATATTAGTGCCAAATTTGCATAATATTTATTTGTTTGGAGCATTCACTAACAGTTTGTAAACCATGCAATGAAGAAAAGTTGTCAGATATGTAAAATATACCAAATACAATGAAAATAATATTTCAGCCTATTTCATGTTTTTTCAGTTTTATTAATTTGCCTACAAAGTACTAAATACAGTAATAAATTATTTAAAAATGTATCTCCTTATTGATCCATATTTTTTCTGTTATACTTCTTTGATCGAAATAAAGGGATATTGAATTAAAGTAAATGCAAGTAGAAGGGTCTTTCATATTTCGATTGTAATATTAAATTTTTATGAGCCCAAATTAGGTCCCAAATGTTGGGAACGAAACATTGTAAAATGAATATATAGTGATGTGATTTGAACTATAATACATTTTATACTATTGTCTATAAACACGACTTCAGAGATAAACGAAGTGTCAAAACAATTTAACTTCATATTTCAGTTTTAATTTTAAAAGTTTTTATAATGTCGTGCAATTTGTTGAACTTAGTTCACGTTTTGAGAAGTGTCACGTGGTGTACATTTTATTTATATTTCGTAATCCCTTCATAATTAAAATTAATTGCATATTTCCTACAAAGATGGTCGTAGTGACTCCCAAAAAACAAACGAATAACTAAACTTGTTATAAAATCTGATTCAGATCGAGGGTGCATCTCTACGACAATGGCCCAGACGTTGAACAAGTAAAGAGTTGCCGAATTAATTAGTTATAATAATGTATTTTTAAGAGTAGGTGTTAGGAATAATGGGCAAAATATTCGAATTTCAGTTTTTACATGAATTCTTAGAACCTCTGTAATGTGATGCAGAATAAAATGTTCACCTATCAAGTTTCTTGAAGTTTTTATGGATGTTTGAACTTCACACCCCGACAAGGGATACGCCCAATTTTCTTCAAATACACATTATATATTTTCCAAAGCACTACCTAGGTCCCAAGGTAGTCATGGTATAAGGAAACCTGTTTTCGGAGTGATACAGACGTATAGAACCAAATGTTTGCATAGTACTATCACACAGAGTCAGTCAACAACGTTGGTAAAAATAGGATTACAAAACAGTATGTTTTGCCATCAGTAAACAGTATGATTTTACGTGTTCAAGAAAGTAATTTGATTCATATACAAACAGAAAATATCCACTTTTTTAACAACAGGGGCATACAATACGAATTTTTCTGTCGCAAAATTGCCGTTTTTCACTGCAACAATAGACAACTTTCTCTAAACTAAGAAAGTAGTATGCAAAATGTAAGAAGCAGATAAATGATTTTAAAAATCAAAAGAATGTTCGAAAGAAGATGAGACGAAAATAAACCAACAACGGTGAGGATGACAGTGACTATCAAGAATGTTTTACAGAAATGCATTTAGGTATGGAGACATATCGTGAAGGCAGCCTTGGCCCACATCGGGCTGTAGTGCTTTGGAAGAAGAAGAAGAAGAAGCATTTAGGTAAAATGTTGAAATTTAAAATTTGATTTAACCGAAAACTGAAAATTTATGCTTAAATCTTATTTTTTCTCAGAAACTATTCATCACATCAGAATGATATTTTTCCCGAAATGCTACTACTTTTTCGAAAGTTCTTTCTTCGAAAATTATTATTGTTACAATACAGTTTGACGAAAAATATAAAATCATATCATACTCCACATAAAAATTTTAAAGTTGTTGAGATACTGTATTTGCAATGGGCTGTTGTATGAGTACGTATAGTTTTAACAAAATCTCAGAGGCTGCATGGATCATTAATGGAAAGAAATTGGTTTATGTAGTAAATACGGTTTTTCAGAAAACGAGTCGTAAAATATGAAAATTAAACTATTGCGAGTACAGAGCGTAACACTTTCCCTCCGATGAAAACAGTAAAACCGTCTGGAACGATTTCAAAACCAAAATGAAAACCGGAATCGAAAGGTTTTGGTATCAAACAGAAATCGAAACTAAATTATTTTTCTGCACAGAAACCAAAACGTTATTTGAATCGCGTTTATGTTTTCAAAGATATTTTTGCCGTGTTCTCTACTTACGAGTGATCTCTTGGCTCTTAGCCACTGGTGGCACATGCCAATGACATACCATGTTCATTTATTTTTTAAATAAGCAAGTATAATTAAAACGTTATAAATATACTCGTATTTCCAACATTAATTTTTAACATGTAGATGAACAGAACTTTTGTGAATTCAACGAAAATACTATTCAATTTTCATTTTACTTATTTCTCCACGCCTGAAATACCCGTAAACCATGACTTTTAAAAGCTCTTTTATTAGTAACAGAAAATAATATTCACAATATGTGGACAGGTTGTGAGAAATTGACGAAGAGGATATTGCCAAATTGTGTGATAAGGAAAACAAGCCGTTAACGCCAAAAAATAATTCTAAGAGAATTATCTACATATATGAAGGTATTAGCTCTGCATCTAAAAGAAGTGGTTGGGGGGAAACTTCACTGAAACTGACACGAAAATCAACATCAAATTTCTTAACAATTATACTTCAAATGACTCGAAGTATGCTTTGTGAAGTCTTGAGAACAAAATTAAATGTATGTTGACGTTGCAAGTATGAACAATTCGAAAATTTTTTAATAAGAAAGCAAAATCGTGAGAAGAAAAGAACTGTGCGGACCCGAGAAGGCAGTTTTCACGAACTTGTGGGTAAACAACCGATGTTATCGACTCGCAGTGTGCACCGCAGCGACACAACGCAGTCCAAGCGAGCAAACGGTGACCGTTCACCCATCCGCTCCCTGTACCTCTGCCCATCGCCCTTCGCCCTTCGCCCTTCGCCGTCGTTGCGCCAAAGCCTCGCCCACCTCGCCCGCCGCTCCACGCTCCGCCCCGCCACGCCGCACCGCGCCGCGCCGCTCCGGCCGTTTTCGGCAGCGGAACGTAATCCCCGAGGGCATGGTTCTGATTTGTGCGCTGCAAAGCTCCGGATTTATGTATTTCTCTCATTAATCATAAATCTTAATCAATGGAAAAATGTACAAAACCGCAAAATCCCGGGGGGTTTTATATTTTTTTGCAGAAAAAAAGAGGCAGGCTAGCGCCGGCCAGGAAGGGAGAGGGGGAGCGGAACGAATCTTGCCGTACGCGCGCGTCCGCCCAAGCCCGCGGGGATTTTTGCAAAAATTCTCTCGCAGCGCGCAAGACCATATAGCGAGGGATCGGAGGTGGAACGGGATGCCGTAGGGGGCAAAAGGGTGAGGGGACGGTGGTAGAAGGGGGCGGGGAACAGAAGAGCGGGCTGCGGGTGGGCGGAGGGTGGGAGAGAGAGAGAGAGAGAGGTGGCGCATCATCCAATCGGAAAATAAATGGCCCTCAACAGAATTAGACGCGCGGGTCGAATATCGACAGTATTATAAGCCGGGGCATAGTATTTCACGTTCCCATCAGCAAGGATTTAATACCGGACGGCCCGGGCGGGAGGCGGCGGAGGCGGTGCGGCCGCTCGGGAGAAGCAGGGCGCCGCGCTCTCTTTTTTTCCTCCACGCGCGCGCACGCGCATGTGTGTGTGTGTGCGTGTGAGCGAGGGAGTGCAGCGGGTGCGTGTGTGCACGTGTGTGTGTGTGTGTCTGTGCGTGTGCGTGCTCTGGCGCGCTTGTGAGCGGCCGGCAGTACGCAGGCAGCCCCGGCGGCGGCGGCAGTTTGATGGACGAGAATCAATAATTCACGTCGGCATTAGAGCGGCTCGGGGAATTGGACCGTCCCTCGGTAAAGAATATTTAGTACATTGTAGAGAGCGGGTCCCCTGGGAGGCGGCCGTCCCATCTCCTCTCCCCTCACCCCACCCCCCGCACCTCACACGCAGCTTCCCCGCTCCCGCTTCGCGGCTCCGCCCCCGCCCGGTTTCACGACCGGTCGCTCCGCCGTCGCTCACCGCCGCCTCCGCTCCGCGCCGAAGGAGGGGAAAATGTTTATTAAAAGCCCATCCTTGCCGCTGCCGCCGCCGCCCCGGCTCGAGTCTCCAGAATATTGCGCTCGGGAGCGCAGTTGGCGGCCGGGAGCCGGAGGGCGTGTGCCCCGGGGGAGGTCGCTTTTGGAGGGCAGGCGGGCGGAAAATGAACGTCGATGTAATTACAAAGTAGTGGGAGAGCTTCGGCGTCGGCGGTGCTAGTGGCCGCGTCGCACATGTTGCGGTCGGGGCGAGCGGGCAGGGGCATTCCGTCGGAGAGGTCCGCACGCGCGAGGCGGGCGCGCACGTGGCGGGGCGAAGGGAGACGACGCCGTGCGCTCCGCTGCTCCCGACGCCGCCACGAACGCGCCCCCCCTCGCACGACTAATGAATGGGCGTGCGGTGTTAGAGTGACTCGGGATAAGCTATGCACTATTCCTCGCCTCGCCCAACTCCTCTGGGATTGTCTCGCTTCGCCCAGATCGTCAAGTGGTCGCGTTCTCACCAGAATATGTTTTTGATTATTAAATGTAGGTATCATAATACAAAGTATTGTACCATATGACTCGGTGGTATTGAAACTAACTAAAAAAAACAAAAAGAGATTGACGATTCAAATGGACGTTTTGAGACGAAGTGGCAGAACATCTCTGTTACACTACATGCATAATGAAAAAATAATGGAGAAAATGGAAATTCAAAGGATATAGTAGATACTGTAGAACAAAAACAGCTTCAACGAGCCACTCGCGAGCCCGAGCCACTCTGACATCTGCTGAGAATTACTAGAAGAGAGGTGGCCCAAATATATATACACCACCATATAGAAGACGGAGGGGCTGACCATCAACCCCCATGGAAACAAGGAATACTGACTGCGATGGCGACAAGAAATTTGACAAAGAAAGAGGAACCGAGAAACATCGCCAGATGACAACCACTTTGATATTATGTATATATAATTACAAAATTATAATCTGTCAGGTGACTCGTGGGTGCCGTGATAGTTTCCCGTCGTGCAAGCCCGTGTTTGATTCGTAGTCGAAGCAAAAATAGAACTGTAGTTTTCAAATACAATCATCTCCATTTCTGTAGTTGTGATGTGAAAGAAAAGCTCAGGCAGGCCAGGTATGCTAGACTCGGTGATGGAAATACGTCATGCCTACCACGTAACTACATTGCCCCCAGGCGAGGATAATAAAAAACAGGGCCCAGGGCAGAACCACCACTAGCTGGTGAAAGTCGGACATCGACCCTTTAATGTCAAAAACATACATTACAATATTAAGATATTAATGTAGGTTTTAAAACCTCACTGGAGACACAGAAAGCAATTGTTGTAATTCTTACCAATTGTCAAATGATTGCAAGTATAAGTAACTAAAAGGACAAAAGATAGAAGTAATTAATGAACAGCTACTAATGAATATGCCTGCAGTGTCAAGAGTGTTTCAGTTTACGATGTGAACCTCGCACTTCTAGGAAAGCGCCACGAAGCGCGTGGCATAACCGAAAGCTTGAATTACTGCACCTGGTCTTAACAATATTTTTCTGTGTACTATCTATGGATTTTTGTAAGTAATATATTGGCATATCAAAACTTAAGAAAAATAAATAATTCCAGTGCAACAGTTGTCTACATAGCTACCATTTATTGAGATATATTTTGAAAGGAAAAAATTCCGAGTTACGCAATGTGCTAGAGGGTGAAAAAGTAATATTTTGTGTAGATATTTAAGTCAAATGATACTTGGTGACTATTATCTATAACCCGGAACAAAATTCCACATTAAAAATTTAGAAAGATTAAAAAGTTCCTTATAAATTTAATTGGATTCATAAAAGTGTAAATCACAATAAGCGAGCCGTTTCTAAGCGCTAACAAATTAAAAAATGAAGAATTTTACAATAATTTTGTAATAACAATGGAAATCACATATCCAACAAAGTGCAAAGCATCGATCTTACTCTAATTGTTGTATGGTTGTTTACTGGCAGCTATCTTGTAAGTAGATTCCGTTCTTAACATTTATTTAATCTAATTATTTTAAAAGAATTTTTAATCAATGGTGGTATATGCCCAAAGGTTCCTTGCTGTTGTATGACGTTAGCCGTGTTGTAAGCAATGACGCTCAGAGTCTGAGAATTCTGTCGATATGCTAAGTGTGAGAACAGGTGGAATAACGAAATCAAATATTTTTTTCAATAAAAAACGAAACTGTTTCTGAATTTCCCCCAAGTTTCTGGATATCCACTAAAACCACACATATCTTCCAAATGATTAGAGGCTGAATAGTTTTCTTTCAAATTCAACGAGCATAGGAAATTACAGTCGACTCCGGTTATAGTGAACTCGGATATAGTGAACCCTCGGTTATAGTGAACTTAAGTCACTGGTCCCGTTTTACTTACATTACAAATAAGCATAAGAAGATTCGGGTATAGTAAACCAGAAAATCGGCTATATTGAACGTAAGAAACAAAACCTGGAATTTAATTGGATCTCGTATGTTATTAGGCGAGTAGAAGGGCCTACGGAGAGTGAGACGGTGTTCCAACACTGCACTGCATCGTAATGTGTTAAGATCGCATTACGATACTTAGAGACAGAGGTCAATGCGGAACCAAGTATGGAGACAGCACGATCTCTGGAGAAGGATCTACAGAAATTACAAATGAAAAATGTTCGAAGCGAAAAATTGAAAATAATTGACTTTTAAGGGCAAATATAAGATATTGAATTCAAGGTCTTTATTTTGAAAGATCAGAGTTTTCAACGAAAGGGAGACCTGCACCATTCTATTAAACGTCCTTCACACTATCCAACTACAAAATTTAATAAAAAGCGATGAAGTCATTTTGTTAAAAATTTGGAACATGTCCAAGGAGTGTCATGTAAAGTACCCACCAAAATTAAAATATCTGTTTTAAATTCAAGGGGTCGTGACATCAGACAGATGGATTGGGTAGTATCAATTTTGGAGAAAATCGGCTGAAATGTTTAGCCACTAGCGTTGTTCACTCACGGACGGACAGACGTTTTGCCGTCATTCGAATTTTCGGTATCAAGACCCACAATACACGAATTCTGGCTACACCAAGTGTTAGAGAATTTTTTTCTAAATTTGTTAACGGGATTTATCCACTTTTTCGTTACCAGGGTCCTGTTATGACAGCTTTTCTACAGAAAATTCGCCATCTTTTCGCGCAGCATTACATAAATTTCTCTCCATTGCGAAAGCTGTAGCGAGAATTTAATAACAACTTTTTTACTAATGGTAACAAAAGAACACAAATTCAGTAGTTTTGTTTTTCAGGACTGAAAGTAAATTTGTATTTTTATTTCTATTAGACATTTTTACTGTAAGATATAACTTGGATTTAAATTAGGAAATATTTCATTATTATATCTGCGGGGTGATAAACAAGTCACAGAAGAACGTACATTTAAACATGAATGAGAGCGAAAGTTTTTTGACACATGAAAAGGAACGATGTTTTGTTAACAGTTCACATCAAGAGCCCCATCAGAGGCATTCGCAATCCCGAGAAAAGTTATTTGTGCAGCGTCTCCGTCTAGAGAGGAATCTTCTTTGAAGTGCTACGCGAAACGTATCGCTCATCACAACAAATGGGCAATTCATTTTTCCTCACAGAATTTACCGCCACACGCGAATTCATTCACTGCCCTTTCTCTCTCTAAGCTTACTCCAGCGAAATTTCTCGACGTACGCACGGCACGTCTGCGGCGTCCAGGCGCGAGGGGCGGATTCAAAGCAAGTAGGATAGGAGCAGGGAGGGGCTGGTAGAAAGAGAGGGTCGGCGACGGCGGCGACGCAAATGAAGCAACGGGCAGGATTACGCGCTACAGAAAGCAAAGAGCTGATTTTTCGCTGCTATTGCTAATTTCCGCAGCCCGAGCACCGCCGTTTGATAATCGCATCTCCGAACCCGTTATTGAATTTTTTAAAGTCGGAAGGAACGGATCACTCGCGCGCCGCCGCAGGCGCCGCGCCGCCGCTTTCGCCGCCCCGCCAAGTCCCGGCCGCCTCCGCCCAGCCCCGCCCCGTTCCATCCAGCTCTGTTCAGTCCCACCCCGCCCCGTCATGCCAAGTCCAGTCTCGTTCCACCATGTCCCGCTCTCCGTCCCGCTCTCCGTCCCGCTCTCCGTCCCGCTCTCCGTCCCGCTCTCCGTCCCGCTCTCCGTCCCGCTCTCCGTCCCGCTCTCCGTCCCGACCCGTCCCGACCCGACCCGTCCCGACCCGTCCCGTCTGTCCCGACCCCTTCCGTTGCAACCCGTCCCGACTCGCCACAAATCCCCCTCCCCCTCACCACTCCTCTCCTCTCCCCGCCCCGTACAGCTCCGTTCGCCTCGCTCCACTCCCAACACAGCTCTACAGCACTCCACCCCTGCCTTCTTCTCCCCACCTACTCATTCTCCGCTTTGGCCCGCTGCGCATCACCTTGCCTCGCCCCGCTTTTTCTGGTCACGTTCCGTCTCGCTCCGTTCCACCTTCAGGACGCCAAGTCACTTATTCCTCGCTTCACCTCGCCCAGCTTCATTCCACTCCACGCGTCTCCGTCCTGCACGTCCGGCTACGTTCCGTTTCACTCCATCCCGTCCCACTCAACCCGGTCTCGTCATTCCAAGCTTTGCACCGCTCAGCTTCACTACAGCCGCTCCCAATTCGCTCCGACTCATTCCTCCCCGTTCGGTCCCTTCAAGCGCGGGCGGTTCCACAGACGTCCTCGCTCCCGCGTCTCCTTCCGCGGTCGAGGGCGGGGCGCGCAGGCGGGTGGGCGGGCGGTCGCCAATTGGGAAAATTGCCGCTTACGCGCGGGAGAAAGGGGGCGAGCGAGATGAACCGGTTGCCGCAAACGAGATCTTCCAAGCGGTGGCGGAGGAAGAGAAGGCGGCCGCGTTTGATGTTATGTGGTCGCTCGATGCTTCGTTTGCGCCGCCCGCTGACTCCGCCACCATTTGCGTCATCCCGATCTCCATTGTCGCCGTTTTAATTGAACAGCGCATGTCAAGAAAACGAATGTAGGCTAGTTGTCGGCTAGGTTTCCATCTCCGAGTATTTAAGTTTATCTATTTGGACTCAGCATTCAACTTGTATGAAAAAACCACCACTCGCGACCTACCGATTACCGTCTGTCCAATAGTTGCGCGCTTTCCGCAACCGGTCGCTTCTGATCGAGTGCTGGCCACCGATCTGAAGCGGCAAGAGCTCATGTTCGCTCATATTTGCAAAATAAAATCAGAATTTAGATAAAAAATTGTTGAGTGGTGGTCGGTTGTTTCTCACGGAATGCAGAGGTGTGTTAACTGCATTGCATTCCACGGAAGTGGTCATGACAGAAGGAAGAGTACTAAGTTTAACAAATCGAATTTTGCATGTTTGCAGTATCAAATGGCTTGTTTTTTTCTATGACTTGTTATATGATGGTCAAAATTAAGTTTCCAGACACGATTTTTTAATATTTTGCAGTGACTGATGAAGCCATGATCTCTGTCACTTGATGTCAACAATATTTTCAATTATTATTTACTGTCAATTGTTTCTCAATGACCACGTGAAATTATTTTTTCAACTCCATAGCAAGGTAATTGGAGTTCGACACAATTACACGGTAGTTCCATATAATCATACAATGTTTATTTACCTTTGATTATGCACGTCTTTACACAATCGTCTGAACTTTATAGATCGGAAATCACAAAGAAACTGTTGTGCAATAACAAAACGTTTCTCAGCAAAATGTCATCGGAAGTATTTGTTCATTTAATAGAGGAGATGATGGTGTTTTCTTCCTCGCATGAAATGACTCATCCTCTATGTTTTACATATTTTAATATTTTTCGGGAGGTTTAATCTCAAATTGCTACTAGTGCTTTATTTGTAGTTTTCAAAGCCCCAGTGGTAATTGAGATTATTTTCTCAAGAATTAAAACAAATAGAAATAAATCTATATAAGAAATATTTAAGTAGCTTATGTAAGTTCTAAAATAATCAGATGTCGAGGCACTATAATGAATGTAATTAAAAGCGATAAATTGCATGGGTAAAAGGTTCCGATTGTCAAAGCAGCTGGAATTCTTGAATCCTTCTGGTAGGTAGATGAGTGAAATTATCAGCACAAAATATTCTGGGATGAGGAGACAAAGGAGACCACAAAATTAGGAGTATAATTTCGATAGTTTCGGCGCAAATCTTACGTAGTTTAATGTTGAAGGAATAGAGACAAATAATCTTCCGCGGAGTAGTACGTGGTAGGTGCGATATGTTTCTGGCCTCACTAACTTCTATTTTTGATACAAGGAAAAACGTTTAACTTTTCAACTTAATCATTCTTTATTCCAACTCACTTTTAAGATCTGTATATTATCATATTTAGGTCTTTGAAAAAATACCCCGGAATTTTATTTGCGAAATGATAAAAAGATTGCTTCTTTCGCCTCGCACTCGTCTAAAACTTTTCATCACCGAAGGTTTTTCTTCGGGTTTCAAAAGAGGTAGTCCCAGGGTGTTCAATTTGGACTGTCTTGTGAATGGTCCAAACTCCTTGATGCTATAGTCCTTCACAACATACTTTGCAATCTGATTAATAAGCATAGATGCGTTGTCGTGAAGACGCTAAACTACATGACATTTCACACATTGCATAGAGCTCAAATACCTCTCTCCACAAAACTGAATGAGATGTTGGTTGCAAACTTATAGAACAAAGATAAGACTATACACTGCTCAGAAGGTTTTCCCACCAGATGAGCGTTATCTTCGTAACGCCGGAAACATATAGAACCGCCTTAATATATTCAAATATTAACCACACAATTTCCGGTATTTATTTCTTCGCTTCCAGTGATTTTATTCACTCTAGTAACGCGAAGAACATCAAATGGAAATATTTACAAGAAGCTCTTGCAAACACGATTATAAATGTATAGAACCGAGAGGAAATTGATGAGCCAATGAGGGAGAAAATGGATCAACAGATATCTCAGATTAAATGTTACAAACGTCTAAGGCATGTAACGGAGGATCAAAATAACTACTTTTTGCCAATGAATATGTGATGGGAAATTTCATATAAATTACAAGTGACATTTGCCCCTGATAGGTAGGCAACTTATCAAGCACTGATGTCTAGTATGTTGCATAAAGTCACGTCAGAATGTGATCTGTCACATACGGGTGCTTGAATGCTTAAGGACAAATGTCACATTCGCTACTTCGTTATATTCTCGCCACATGAACTCTGGCAAAAGGTGATCTTCGAATTCCATACCTACTCACCAGGTTTGCAACATTTATTCCAAGACACATTTTTCCCTGCACGTGCGGGGTAGTGTGTTGTGTTTCAACTATGAATTTTTTTGAGGCGCCCCTCTATCGGAGGCAAAATGTCGTCGCGAGAGACGTGGACAGCTCGGCGGACCGCCTTCGATGGAGACACGCACTGACAGGCGCTCGCCAGGGACCTTTCCTCGGCCCAGGCGGACGGCGTTCCTGGGACAGGAGCTGGAGGAGGAGGGGAGGGTGGATGGGATGAGGTAGTCAGCGAGAAACCGGAGCGGGGCGGTGTGAGCAAGAACAGCTGCGCACTGGGGCACACTAGGATCCCCGGTGGACCAAAATAGCATTACATGATCAATACGATGGATGTTATTTTGCTTGAACTGGCTAGTTTTTTCTTTTACATTTCCCTCATTAACATTAGACTTGAATATTAAACAATGAGTGACATGATTTTTTCAGAGCGATAAGACATATACCCGTCGCACGGAGTTATTTAAGTTTACTTTATAGTTTTGAATTTTTAATCATGGAAACAACGACAATAGATATTCTAGTTTATGTGTATTGAATATCTCAGCTTGATAAACAATTTAGATCGTTTTAACTATTTTAAATAAATGAGTACCGAAAAAATTTGAAGTGAATGTCACTGATGCAACAATAGACGTTTGCGAATGCTGTAACACCTTAATTTACACGGCGCTTCTGACTGATCGGAATTACTATAATGTATCATTAAAAGGAATAAATTAGTTTCTCTATGAAACTTTGAGGGCGTAAGTTTCTTAGATATGAATAAAAGTTGAATCAAGTCTTATTAATTGGAAACACAAATAATATGATAATAAAGGTAGACATATCCTTATTTTTGCATGTAAATATTTTTGGTAGTAAATGCAGCAAACCTGTACTTTTTAAGTATTTTAAATGTATGTTTGACGTTTTATTTTTCCTAAAATAACGACAGATGAATCATGCGATTGACAGTTCTGATTGACATTTTTTACTGCAGTCGAAAGTAAAAATTGTATTTATTAAATGCAAATACACTAGCGTACAAAATATCGACTATCATTAAGTTAATGCCTTATTTATTGCGTGATACGTTTTGTGTGATTAGTTTAGTGATCGTGAACCATTTACTCAAAGAAACAGAGATCCAATCTTCTTTCATAACCTTACTTGATCACAGAGGAAATTAAATGCGTGTTTTCTTTTCCTAGCTTACCCAACTGACATCTACATTGGATACCAATCTCTAAATTAGTTACAATGTAATACAAACAAAAGTATTTATGCAAGCATAAATCGCAGTAGTTTTGATCTTACCCACTAATTCTGCACAATCGTAATGGAAAACAAAAAAGAAATCACATAAGTACTGAAGCCGGTTTCAAATATTATATGCCACTTACTTCGTTCCAACTCCACACTTCTCATGTGTGAAATAGATCTTTTGTTTCCAAAATCCCTATTCACTTACAATTTTTCAGAAAGTTCTGTCGCAAACCCCCAAGTGATTCCAGCAGCTCTTTGGGTTTTCTTAAATCAGTTAAAATAGTATGTAAGTAGTATAAAGCAGAAAATTGAACACACGCTATTCAGTCCATTCACTCCCTTTCACGGTTAAACTACGAACAGAGGTAATTTTACAGTGAGCACGTGAGTTGGCTCTCCTCCGCTGCCTAGAAAATTCGCCAGCAATCCCACTGTGCGCTGGGTGCGCAGCTCCACCGGGAGCGAAGGGGCCAACAGCGCAGAACGCCAGCGGACGGCCGCGCAGAAGAAGAGAGAAAAAGGAAGAAGGGATGTCTAAAAACCCCCCGCCCGCTGTTCCGCTGTCACGTGACTCTAAGACCCTCTCCGCTCTAAGCGGCTTGCGTGAGTCAGGAGATTAGGTCTTGTGTCTAGGAACTGTAGAGGTTTTTAAGAGCTGGGCGACGGAGGCGGGTGGAGGGTGGAGGGCGGCGGGGAGACCACGGGCACCCTTGGGAGAGGCGGTGGCGGAGGCAGGGGTGAAGGTGGGCGGGGGAGGCGGTTACGCGGGCGAGCGGGCAGACGGGTGGGTGGGTGGGTAGGAGCGGGCGGGGTAGGGCTAGCGTGAAGGGTGAGGGACGGGCGAGGGGCGGCTGGGAGGCGGGGGGCGGGGAGTGGGCGGGCGGTTACGCGGTCGGCGGGCGAGCGGACGCGCGGCACTCGGGGAGTCCAGGAGTCGAGGGCGGCGAGGGCTCCAGGGAAGAGAATCGTCGAGGGCGGAGTGATGGGGTGGGTTAGTAGCTGGAGGAGGCGGGGGTGGGGAGTGCGCTGGTGGTGGCGGGTTGGGGTTGCTGAGAGTGGCGTGGGTGGAGTGTGGTGGGGTGGCGTGGGGGAGCACGTCGTGTAGTGTGGGGTGGCACGAAGTAGAGTAGGGGGCGGCAAGGTGGCGATGATGATTGCGGCAGTATGGAGGCGGCGATGAATGAATTCAAGGAGGCGAAGTTGCTGGCAATATCGATTGGGTGCGGGAATGGAGAGGGTGATAAAGGATATATGGTAAAATTGTGTGATATGAGTATTCGGCAGTGTGATGCCAGTGGTGACTATTGTGGTAATGATGATAGTGGTGGTAGTGGTTGCGGCAGTGGTGGTGTTGCTTGCGGCGGTAATGATGGTGGTGGTGGTGGTGGTGTTGGTGATGATAGTGGTGGTGGAGGTGGTAGTGATAGTGATTATGTCAGTGATAATGATTATATGGTAGAGGCAGTGATGGAATGGTAATGATGGCGGTGGAATTGTGGTGATGATAGAATGGTGGTTGTGGTGATGTGACGAAGGAGGTGATCCAATATTACTGATAACTGCAGTAGTAATGATGAGAGTTGCGGGGGTAATAAGTGTGATAGTAGTGGTTGTTGCAAGAATGATACTTCCGGGCACGTCAACTGATATGGTCGTTAGTCCTGTTAGAGTAGGGAATGTTTTAACTCAGGATGTAACGACGTTTATCCTCCCTTAGATGGTGATATCGGGCACGACCTACATCCAGCGGGTCTCTCTCCAGCGGGTCTCTCTCCAGCGGGTCTCTCTCCAGCGGGTCTCTCTCCAGCGGGTCTCTCTCCAGCGGGTCTCTCTCCAGCGGGTCTCTCTCCAGCGGGTCTCTCTCCAGCGGGTCTCTCTCCAGCGGGTCTCTCTCCAGCGGGTCTCTCTCCAGCGGGTCTCTCTCCAGCGGATCTCTCCTCTTAAACTCCCGATTGGTCTCACGACTTATGTGCCACAATAGTGAATGTGTATGTGGAAGAGAGTGTAGAGCAAGGAAGAGGAAGGAAAAATCGCGCGCGGCCCGTGACCCTTTTGTGAAGGTACTGCTCCGACATACGGCTAGTATGGATCTGAGAAATCACGAAAAGCTAGGAAATTCACTGAATTCGAGCTATCTAAACAGCTAGTGTCGAAAATCTGTCCCTATCGGGACTCGAACTCCTCGACCTCTCGGTCAGAGTCGCTGGGTCTGCAAGGGTGGCTCTGAGCAAACCTCGGCGTTTGCTGGTGTAATGGTGGCGTTGGTGGTGGTGATAGTGATATTATAGGGATGTGGCGGCGGCGGTGGTGGTGGTGGTGGTGGTGGTGATTGTGGTGCTGATGGTATGGTCATAGAAGAGATAGTAATGAGAGATTTTGGTAGTGATGGCAATGCAGTGATGCTGGTGATGAAAGAGTGGTGGTTGAACAGTTAATTGTAATTGTACGGTAACGGTAGAGATGGGAATAGGATGGGGGTGGTTGTGATGTTGATGGTAGGTGGTGGTGATCGATAGCAATGTTGGCATTGATGGTTGAGATGGAGAGTTGGTGCAGTGTATTGAATGTTCGAGAATGTCGGTCACTGAGCATTTCGAAGTATGTTGAGGTAGGTGAATTTAACGCCGGAAGACAGCTCAGTATGTGAGGGAATGTGGGCAAGGAGACAAAGTAATGAAAGCAAAGTATGAAGTTTATGACAACTGATTTTCATTCATTGAACTGTTCTTAATAAAAATACTGAAATACATTCAGTCAGACGGATAATTTTAATGCTTTGTAATATAAATAAACGAAATGTAAATATCATATCTCCACAATATCTGTGTTCGCGCTAAAATCACCAAGGGCAGCACCACTACGGAATTATACAAAAAAGCAACGATGTTTTAAACAACCGAAGTTCACGGAAATGAAGAGCAATGAAATAAATAGAAAGTTATATATTTAAATATAGTGTTTCTGTCTTATTTCTTCTGGTAACTTTAAAATATGCCAATATAACTGATTGAGAGAATTTTTCAAATTACTTGTGTAGAAGAGAAGAAAATACGTCAAAGAAATTATAAAATACGAATAGAATCACTAAAAGAAACACTTAATATAAATGTTTCCTCCGTGTATTTGGCAACGACAAACAAATAACATTGTTTTGTAAAGCCAAGTTTATATACAACCGTTAGTCAACAGGTTGTCAAGATCATTTCGTAAAATCTATTATGAACGCGATTGAGCAGACGGGGTTTCCTTTTGCCCAGAAATAAATCGTCAGCTGCCGGAGCGAACGACGACCACAAAGGTTTGCGCTGGAGCTGAGACTCGGAATCAGTGCTTTTTGAGGCGACAGCTGAAGTAGCTAACCGCCTCTTCAAATACGCTTCGCGCGGATTCTGAAACCAGAGGAAGGGGCGGAAAGAGGAGATAATCTTCGAAGAAGCGGAAGTAAGCCGCAAGGATCGATGGAACGAGATCCGACAATACGCTTCATTTTGACTACACCTGCCGCCGCCCCGGCCCCGCCGCCTCAGCCGAAGATTCGGGGGGTGGCGGGAAGAGGCGGAGAGAGGTAACGGCGGGGGCCGAAAGAGGCGTGGCGGGGAGGGAGACGGAGTGGAGCGAGGCGGGATGGGGTGGGCGGAGCGAGGCGGTGGCGGCGCCAATACAGGAAAACTTAAGGTAATCCGGCCTTCCGCAAGCCTCTCGCCACAATCCCATTACCCACTTCAAACAGATTTGCCCGACTTGTTGGCTTAGAATACGGCATTACGGGATTTTAAACGCTACATATTATCCCTGGTAACCCGGTTACGGACGCGAGAGCCGCCGCCGCTGCGCGGCGCGCCCGTCGCCTGCACCCGCTGGTGGCGTCCAAGGTGCTCCCCGCACCGCGTGCGCGTTTCTTGCTTCTTTCCTATTTCGCCTGTATTCGCGTCTATAGACACCTGTATTCGCATCTATAGTCGTCTGCATTCGCGTCTGTAGACGTCTGCATTCACGTCCGTAGACGTTTACATTCGCGTCTGTAGACGTTTACATTCGCGTCCGTAGACGCATACATTCGCGTCTGTAAACGTCTACATTCGCGTCTGGAGACGTCTACATTCGTGTCTGTGGACGTCTACATTCGTGTCTGTGGACGTCTATATTCACGTCTACACACTTCTATATTCGCATCTACACACGTCTATATTCGCATCTACACACGTCTATATTCGCATCTACACACGTCTATATTCGCATCTACACACGTCTATATTCGCATCTACACACGTCTATATTCGCATCTACACACGTCTATATTCGCATCTACACACGTCTATATTCGCATCTACACACGTCTATATTCGCATCTACACACGTCTATATTCGCATCTACACACGTCTATATTCGCATCTACACACGTCTATATTCGCATCTACACACGTCTATATTCGCATCTACACACGTCTATATTCGCATTTACACACGTCTATACGATATTCGCATCTATACACGTCTATACTCGCGCGTACAGTCGACTGTATTGACGTATATACGCACGTATTTTATTTGGCATTCTCTATCTGAGATAAGCTTTCTTGTTGTCACGCTGTCACGTCGTCACTTTTCACTGCTTTATGAACATATATAGCAGTGAAAAGTGGCAATCTAATTTTCGACCTATACATGATAATACATTTTTAATTGTATATCTGCGTAAAATTATAAGTATGTGTGTGAGAGTGAGGTTACACATCATGCAACGAAACCTTTGCATCATCAGGTTATAGATGAAGCACATAAAGAGAGTTTGTTTCGTTCAATAATAATAATAATAATAATAATAATAATAATAATAATAATAATAATAATAATAACAATAACAATAATAATAATAATAATAATAATAATAATAATAATAATAATAATAATAATAATAATAATACTACAATAATTCATATTAAAACTTAAATAAGTGCGATGCGAATAGATTTCTTACTGGAAGAAGAATTGTCTTTCTTTACTGTCTACTTCAATACCATAATAGCAGTGACGTGGAGCCCACTCTTATCGCGGGTGACGTCACGGTTGTCATATCAACGGTGGAAGCAAGCCGCATCCTGAAGTTTGAGACGCATTAGATGACTCTTTTCACTTCTACGGCTGACGTCGTAGGCGGCTCGCTTATCCGGCATCTTTCTGAGTTTTCTGCCCAGTACAGTTCTGTGCGTGTGCCTTTTAAAACTACACTTGTGTTTCTATTAAAACTGACATACGTGCAGTACGTAATAAGGAAAATAAATTTAAAATGAAATTCGTATATAAATAATCGGTGAAGTGCCACGTCACCTACTTTCCCTCAATAGCTCCCCCTGGCTCGCTCTTTTAGTTTTGCAGATTGGATACACAAAGTTTTCATGTTTTTTGGGGGGGGAGGGGAGAGTGGAACAGTATGAATCGTAAAAGCGGCATCAAAATGAATGCACGGCCTTCACACTAATATTTCACACCAAGAATAAGAAATGTTATTAATATTCCCTTAGTTCATAAAAAATGATATTATCCCATCTCTTCATATTTAATTAGATTTGATGGATTTTGTGAAAGCAATGGACTGAAATGTAAGGGACGTCTTGAATTTGGAAACGAATCTTCCGGACATTAATAATGTGAAAATTTAAGAAATCATTTGCGTCGGACCACAAGAAAGATAGTGAATGTGTCAAAGTTTGAAGGGAAGTTGAAGATTTAGAAAAATGATATTCTCTAAGAATTTATTGAAACACTTTTTAGGCAAGAAGAAATCTGACAACTACAAGGAACTAGTAAATCAATTACTAAAATCATAAGAATATTTAGGTTGTGATTGTGTTCTGTCATCAGATTTCAAAAGAACTACTTGCAGAAATAATAAATATCTAACTAACATGTTTCTTAAGATTGACTTCATTCTTACTTGCATTTCTTTACCGAAAACCTAGGGTCTGTAAGTAACCATGGAGTCTTCCATCGGGATACTTCAACCAAGGAGAAAGGGTACCAAGGACAGTGGAGCTCAGTTACGTTGATATATTACTACTGAGTTGTCTAAAGGGAGGTTCCTGAGGCAAAATACTCAAGACGGTCATCAGTAAACAGTATTGCAATTTGAATATTTTTAATGTAAATGCTACGCCTACAAAACGTTATCTTAACTTTTACAAAAATAATCTTACGTGATAGAAACATACCTTTCATTTTTGAATTGCGCGTATCATTTGCTATAAATATTAACCAATAAAGTTCTTGTGACAGAAATAAGGTTAATTTTGTTTACCAGCGTGATAAGTGTCCGTAATTAGTTTAATTCAACGATGTGCAAAAAAAAATGAAGTGCGCATCATACAATAAAATGGTTATTTCAAGTTCAGTAAATACAGAAAAATCTTTCTTCTGAACATGGAAGGATGAATTTTATAGTTTGTATTTCCATGTTTTAGTTACTGGAATTATTAATTTTCTCTTCCAGGTCCAATTAATTATTTCAATCTGTTTTTAAGATACGATCAAACCTAATAGTACTTTGCCTTGTTTTATCGTTTTAAACTCACATTATATGTTATAACGTTTTCCTTTACTGGGTATTTGCGAGAAATATAAATCGTATTGCTGATAAACGAAACTTATTTATTTATATTAATCTTCTTTAAACGTAATTTATCTTTCTTCTACAATCTGAAACTCGCGATCCATGTTGTTGTTTTTTTAAATATTAATTTAAATATAACGAGAGCAAGGAAAGGAAAATGAAACAAGTCTAAGGAAATTAAGAAATAGAATTATCTTTCAAGTGAAAAAAATAATATCTAGTTTTAAAGAAACAACGAAAATCAGTTATGTAAAAAAGTATTTAATGTAATTAAGGTTCGATTGCCATAAATGGTATTTTTCATCCGTGTACACTTTCGTACGTAACTCTATACTGCCTAATACTAACCACTCAGTGAGGAAATAAGGTTTATTCTGAGAATCTCTGTCAGTGTAAATCTGTATCCGCTGCTTATGATCTGAATTTCTCGAGCAATATTTGGAAAGCACGCAAATGGATGGGTAGGATTTGGGATACATTTTTATAATCATTAGTGAAAAACACAAAATAACGCTTGGAATAAATTAAAAATATACAGGAAAAATTCATCTCCTTTTAATAATTCTTTTCATTGGTTTCATTACGTCCAATTAAATTGCTAACCTGACTAAAACGACATTCGAGAAAAAGTTTCTAGTTTATTTCTCAATTAATAAATCGGTATATTCCGCCAGGATCTGTTTCTCTTATAACACGAAAACTAAATATACTGCATCAATTTAGTAACAGTTACACACACTTTCAATTACTTCATTTAAACAACATAACTATCACTGTTTTCCAAAATGGAATGTGTGGACGATAGGAATGCCTCCAGCGTTAAATCTTTGTGTTGCTTAGAACAGAACTTAACTATCGATTGTCATATCTGAATCAGTATAACGAAATTACGAGTCCTTCAGCCCCTGTCATTATTCGACAGTGTGTACAGAATCTGATTAGCAGCAATTCTTTGAGTGATACTTAACAATTTGCCTACTCGTGGTCGATCGTCACGGAACTTCAATTTCCCGAATAGCGTTAATATTTTATACGGAAAAGCCGGAGAGAAACGAAAGGAATATGATATATTGGAGAGATGAAGCCGTGAAATCACAAACGCATCGCAATTGTTTGGAACTACAGCTTTCCGGATGTAATGCGTAAGTTTTTCTGAAACAGCCGCGAGCCGTGGCGACCCTAGGATTACCGGGCATGTGAAGCGCGTTCAATATTCAACAATGAGCCGCCCCTAATAGCGGTCTACTAACGAACGATGTATCATAAATTTACAAACAAACGTATAAAATATTTAATTTATTCATAAAGCCACTCGTTCGCGCTACAATATATTAATTACACATATTAAACCGTTATTCATGTATGAAAATACGATTATATTAACATGTAATTTCTTCATTTCGTATTAATTAAATTTTCCGCGCAACCGTTCGTCAGTGCACGAATCTAATTAGGCAAATCTGGCGCGCAAAACTTGTGATTAGGTGGGCGGCCTGCCAGAAAATAGAGGTGCGCCGCCCAAAATTGCACGAGAGTGGGCCCTCGTAACGTGTTGCTTTGGCTTTCCAAACAAATGAAGCTGCAGTGCGTACAGCCGGCTCGCAATTTCAGAATTTTTGTTTTGAATTACTCTAATGTGTATTTAATGCGATGTAATTGGAAAAGAATCTCTACTTTGATGATTTTGATCGTTTTGACAGGCGGATTGAGTTGGTGAGGTAGTAGGTATATATCAGGTCATATGAATTGCATGAAAATGAAGTCTTGTTTTAACAAATCAATCACACATACTCATCGTATATTGTAGTTCAGTATGATAAAAAATAACACATGATCGTCAACATGAGATCACATAAAAAGATATATTGATTATGAATGAATAATCTATTTTTAAAAATTGATTTATATATACATTTTAGAAAAATGTGATTAAAATATATAAGAATTCTTTATATCGAATCGTTCATGTCATTATGCCATCAATTAGTTAATGTTTTGTATTTTAAACATGTCTCTTAGACTTTCAAATATTCCCGCCTTCCCTAATGAATGAAAGTATGTTGTGTAGTACTAATTATTAACTGAACAACTTTTCTTGACCGATGGCTGGGAGATATGCAGATAAAGTGGGTGTATTAGTTACGACATCGGCCACTAGGTTTTATGAAGCAATGTTAATATCTGAAATATTCGTCGGTCATCCCAACTTTGTCAACAATTTGAGTTCTAACTTTCTCAGGAGCTTGAGGAATCTCCTGTAATGAATCTGAATCTGCTTTGGCCATTTCTTTAGATTTCGTTTAGAAAAATAGGACAGGAGTTCTCCGTTTCAACAGTAAATAGATTTTATAACGCGCCAATGAAGATGTGTTTTCGAATGTTGTCATCAGCGCACGCTGAGAACTTTTGCCTTCACTGTTTTTTTTGCTCAAGGGAGGGAGAAGCAAGTTCATCGGTCAAGAAAATTTGCGCGGGTAATGGCACTGTTTAATACTTGTCTAGTTAAAGTACCTCTTAATGTATTTTTTTAATTGTCCGAGCGGTACAGCGCTAAAAGATGAATGATAAATACATTTTAAAAATTATTCACAAATAAAGTTTTCACAAATAAAGTTTTCCTAAAAATTAATGTTTATAATGATTTATATTAATGTAAATAATTTCAGAAATCATTATTCCTATTACATCATACTTTGTACGCGTAGGTAACGAAAACCAGATTATTAAAGTTCAAGAAATGTTATTCATTTTTTTATCATTGTGTAAACGTTAAAATAATTATTGCAAAGTTTTCACCACTTACTTAGTTAATACTATTCAATATTCTCAAGTAGATTTAATTCAAAAAAATTAATAAAATAAAATGAGTGATGAGAATTTTATACTTAATTGAACCGATCTTCTGGCCAAGGGCTTATGGGCGAAAAGGTAGTTTTGGGAAAAAACGTAATTATAAGTTAGTACCACTTTCATTTAATATCATTTTCAAGTTAAACATCAAACTGAAATAATTGCTGATATAATGAACTCATTCGCAAAGTATATATTAAGTCGTTCGTGTGACACATACATATTGCAACATGTTACAACATAATTTATAATAGTACTTACGTGTACTTCGTCTAACGAACAGAAAATGTTCAGCACAAAAAGTGAAAAATAATAGAACGATGCCATATTCGATGTGTAAGAAAATAAATAAATTCAAAGAAAGGAAGCCTGCGGATGCAAAACAAATTTCTGAGGAATTTATTTTAATTTCCTCCACAACACATTCAAGCCAACTCTTGTCTACGGGTAACACGAAGACAGAAAGATCTGTAACATCTTTGACTGTTACTGGTTTAGTGCCATTACATGGGATCTCATTCAAGGTAATTTTTAGGTTTGAATTCCTTGTCAACCGTATTTGAAATGTTATGAAAATTCTCAGTGTAAGTTGTAAAACAGCAAGAAGCCAACCTTGTGTTCTTCATATGGACGTATTTCTGGATAGAAAATTATTACTATTTATTTTTTTCCCAGAATTGAGGCACCAACACTTCCGACCAATTGACGGAATGTCTATGACGGTACATTACAACATATCTCCGGAAAAGTGCCCCACGAGCCTGCAGCCATTTGTCAGGAGATGGCCTCAATTATAACTCCAAACGGTGATGCGTTAGTAATTGAGTAAATGGAGAAATTAACATTTCCACTTTTCCTCTGAGTTCCGATCTCTCCCTTCATAAATATATTTTCTTATTAAATACAAAGTTCATTTAGTTTGTATCAATCTTGTTTATTTTATAGTAACTTCACAACCACATCAACAGCGGCTACGTAGTACTTAATTTTCGTTTCGAAAACTTTCTGGGTTAGATCAAACTGCCGAATTTGCAAAATAAGCCTTTTTTGGTAACAAATATTGCTATAAAAATAACAATGTGTAGAGACGCATGGCATGAAAACAAAATGGAAGTGGCTGTAACTAAGAAACGAAAGTAACAAGAGAAGTAATAAATGGAAGACGCCCAGAGGAACTATTCACCTTAAGGTTCCTCCTTCAGAAGTGACCTGTACTTTTGCAAATATAAGATCTACAACCAGCACTAAGTATTTAAAAAGTGACAAATATTATAAAAACAACATATTAAATAATTATTTCTAGAAAAAAAACATTTGTGACGTGCTCAAGGGAACTTGAAAAGCTGAGAAAAAAGATACGTAATTAAACTAAAAAACATACTTCTTTCATTCTTACAATGTTTGACTGCAAAAGTGGGTGTTGTACAAGGTAAGCAAAGCAGAAACTATTGAAAATCCTTTTCCCTCCTTTGTAACGTCTTTTTAATTCTCAGCATCCTGTAAGCTCACATCGTACATGTCTCGTCTTTAATCGTCATTTTTCCTTATTATTCAAGTCACGTATGCATGAGGAAGCACACTACATACGAAATACATCGTGCTTCTTTCATATCTCCATCTTTAGAGTAATACACAAAATATTTCTATTATAGGCATTCCTTGTCATTTGAAGACTTGTTTTGATTTCTTTATCTCTTCTTCAATCTTCAGAAAAAACAGTTCTTAAATATTTTAACTTCTTGACTTATTAATTTCTTTTTACGCCTCATGTTGACTTTCCATTGCCTTTGTTCTTCCCTTGCTAGCCCCAACAATTAGTTTTTCTTTACTTTTTTAAACTAAACTTCTTTTTTTAAGTACAAATAGAAATTACTCGCTGAAAACATACGATTCGTTCGTACGCTATTTTGCAGTTGCTGCTTCCATAAGTTTACGGGATGCTGTGCGAAATGGCAAGTAACGGTGGATGGATTGCCAGTTCCATTCAATCCGTGCAGGAACATCACGCCGTTGGGTTTCCCATGCTGTCATGGTGCCATCAGGTGTAAATGGATGCAGGGCAAACCATTGTAAACGCGGTATTTGCTCCACGTTACCTTCATCACCATCACAATGATCGCGTGGAAAGAGAGAAAAATGAAAAAGACTAACGAGAAGAAAAGAAAGAAGAAGAAGACGAAGGTAGGAATACGAGAATAAAGAGCGCAGCACTCAGCGCAGATCATGGATGATCACGATGGAAGACATGAGGATTTTACACTTCCGTTCATCCTCATATAATTAACATTCATAGTTTCTCTTAAAAACACGGTAATGCTAAATGTTAAAATTTATTATAATTCTAGTTTTATGAAACCTACTTTGCTTCCTGTTTGGATCACCATATACTATACTAGAACTTTCTTACTGTTATCCTTCCTCTTACTTTTAAACCATTGACAGATTTATTCAATATTACATGTATCTCCCATCATTGGAGGAGTTCAAATGAGAAAGTCTTTTAATTTTTCAACCTTACCTAAACCCCCAGTTCAACACTCAGAAAATTTACAAGATAAGGGATTCTGTCATCTTTTCAATTACTAAGTTATTGACAATTCTAACAACTCAAAACGTCAAATTTCTGAACTTTGTTTCACAATTCCAGGAAAAAATAAATCATTAATGATTCTTAAGCTTTTTATTCAGAATATAAACTACTGGTCCTACAGAATGGCACAGACTCTCGTGGTATTGTGTTCTAATTTCTTTGGTATGGTCTGACTTGACTGTCTTATCCCATTCGCTTGCCAGCAGCCATCTATCGCTACCCAAAGTACATTTTTTGGAATTTTTTCAACTTTTCGGTCTCCTGATGTAAAACTGAAATATGTTAAGAATATTAAAGAAGAGTAAAACCTTGCCCTATATGGCAATTTTCATTGAAAAATTTTGGGCCGTTTTTAAGAAAATGGCGTTTAAGCGTTACTGTAAATGCGAAATTTGAAGCTCTTTTTTCAGGAATCCTTTATTTCGAAAAACTTCATTTGAGGTCATTTAAAGCACATTCACTTACAAATGCAAAAATGTATACAAATCTATGGAAATGTGCATATTAACGACGAGAGAAATATTTTAAAAAATTACATTTGTGTAATTTTTGAAAAAACAAAAGAATACAACAAAATGAACATTACGTCGTTCTAAACAATGCAATTAGCACTATCCGTTGGAAGAGTTTGAAGGAAAAATTTGGACCCATTTTTGAGAAAAAGGAATTTGAGCTAGAGCCAGATGGATAGGGTTTTCTTCAATTTGGAAAATATTCTACCCATGGTTTAGGCGCTAGTAGTGTTCATGGACGGACGGACGGACGGACGGTCGGACGGACGGACGGACGTTTTGCTTACAATTGATTTTTCAGCATCAAGGACCCACGAAACAGGGATTCTGGCTACATCACATGTTAGAGGATTTTTTTCTTAATTCAGCAACAGAATGTACCCACTTTTTCGTTGTCAGAGTCCGGCAATGAAATTTTTTGTAATTAAAATCCGCCGTTTTTTCGCGCAGCATTTAATAACTTTCTCTATACTACGTAGATTATATGAATACATATATTAATATAGCGTTTTTATAACTATTTAGAATGTTTTTCAATCGTAATTTATTAATAAACAGAAATGAAAATTACAGATGAATGACATTGATCCTTAAACCGCCAACAGATGAGGCAAAGTTCCTTGGATAGTCAGTTGCTTAGGTTAAAATTATTTTTTCTAACTAAAATTTGCATTAAAAACTAAAATTTACATGAAATGAAAAATTGGGGATTGAAAATTACTAAAAAATTCAGTGCTTGATGAAAAAAGTGCTTGATGTTTAAAATATTGTGTTTCAGAAGTTTCGCCTGGTGATGCAAAGTCAGGTCACGAAGGGCGAAAAGCATTTCTTTGTTCCCGAGAACCGTCACTCAAGATGGAAAGCAAAACAAGACGACCTGGACAACATTGCAAAGAACGTGGTGTCTGAAAAGGAGTTCGAATATTGGATGAAGATGCAACATAAGAACTTGCACGCTCACATCATATAACGACATCTGTGAAATTTATGTAACTCACTCTTTCTTCACACTGTAGATCTTGACAATAAAACGCTTTTCATTGATTTTTTTCTTTTCATTTAACTCTACACTTAAGCATTCTTTAATTTTACAGATACGTCAGTTCTAAGTACTAATAAAATCATGACATTAATTACTTAAAATTAATTTTTTAATTTAGTATACTATGATACTTTTTGAATTTTAATCGGCTTGCATTACATTTTTGGAAAATTGAGAATCGAGACTATATGTGTTCGTGAAAATAAAGTAAACTGGGATGAAACTAATATTTTAGTTGATTACGATTTTTTTCTTCTTTCCCTCCAGCTCGCGATTAGTTGATTTTATTTTGCAGAAGTAATAAGGTCAATCAAAATGCTAATTCTTCTCTTGCACTAAGAAACTCAAAAGTTTTTCCCAAATATTATTTAATTTACTTGCAAGTTTAGGAGAAAATTCAGCCAAAGGAGGAAATTGAAAAAAATTGTACCTGTTAGATAAGAGCATAGCGGTCTTAAGAAATTTATAAAGCTTTATAAGGATTTAGAAAGGTCTCTACCACTAACAATGTATTTCAGTTTATTGGAGATATCTTCATTATCTTTAATAGAGGTTGGAGCTAGAGCTAAATCGGGATTTATTGTTCTTTAATCTCCAGATGAGCAGTTTCATTTGCTTCTGCTGGGACACATGAAAAGTGCCAGTGATATTTGCGAAACATTATTCTTTTGTAACATATATAAAACATTACTGAAATTCGATACTTTGATAAAAACAAATTTTTGATTTACATTAATGTTCTACTGATTTCTTGAATTCTTGTGTGGAATTATTTTTACTCAGCAATGAACATTTTCCTTTCTACTCAAAGGAAAGTATTGAAATCACTTCAACAATGTAATCTGGAATTTTTGGTCGTAAAATTCATGTTCAAGGTTCTGTTGAGCTGTAACTCCGCACACACGGCATAACTAAGTTCTATTAGCGCTGTTCAAAAAATGAATTGGTAGAATGATAGACTGGTGTATTTGACGAACTCTCAATTTTTCAACCGTACTGATTGTTGCGACTTGGATGTTTTCTATATAATGTCTTTCAAATGTAAGTACTTAAACGGTGTAATGCAGTTCTTTTACAATCTGAGTATTTATTGACTTATAACACCATGAGGAGGAAAAGTTTTCGTATGATTTCCATTCCCGCTAGTTCAAATCTATACTAATAAAAGTGAATTCAACGACTTGTAATCTACATCAATATCACAAAAAGTAGTTTATAAATAGAAATGTTTGCAGACTTTTCTTGATATTGTCACAGAGCCTTTGCAATGATTGGTAAAGATTAATACAGTACAAACGCGGAAAATAATTAATTTAATAATATGTTGGTAGATGCGCAACAATTATTATTTTTCGCCTTCGCTAAGATCAAATCGGTTCCTAATACATTCCACCAGAGTCCAGTAGCAGTGCAATCACCTGTCGCTAGGAGCAGATGGGTTCCAGACGTCAGTAGCGGTACGGCAGAACTGGTACCTAAAAGATTGGTTCCTAATGTATTCCGTCAGAAGACAGTAACGGTGCAGCAGAATTAGTACCTAATGGATTCGCTAGAAACCATTAGAGCTTAAGATATTTTTTCAATTCTAATTGCAATGTACTTTGAAATGAAATGAAATAAAATCAAATATTGTATTTTATTAAAAAAACAATTATATTAAAAATCTCAAACATCAGCTTTATATAAAGTAATGATCACTTTCGTCCTTAACAAGGATTGGATAGGAAGAAAGTTCGGGCAAAGCCGGGTATTTAGATAGTTACAGAATATTAAAATACTTGAAAAGTTAATAGTAAAGAAAACTATTCTATTACCTTGATGTGTAAATACCTATGAAAGGTGAGAATTCTCAGAGATGACTTTTCAAAGTAAGGTGTGTTAGTGCCATTCTTCAATGATATTTACTTAGACGGTCAGGTTCTAGGTTCAAATCCCTTCTCCAGCATTTCTTTTTATCTGTCTGTCTCCGTCTCACCTCTCTTCCCCTCTCTCCTTTCTGATCATTACACCGTACAGTATTTAGAAATGTAATTGCTCAACATTCTTCTTAGGGCACCTTCAGGATCACTTTGCGAGTATTTCCGTCCGAAACACGAGGATGAAAATAAATAGCTTGGCGCCCAGCAGGAGCGGGAAATAGGCCTCGCCTTCCCGGGGATCTTCCCAGAGGAGCGAGGCCTTCCCTTTCGAATTGACCCATTTCCTCTGGCTAAGCCCTTCACAGATTTTTGATCCCGAAATAAAAAGGGAGACATTTCACGGGTTTAGCGAGCGGCGTCCGCGAGCGCCCGGAAGCAGTATTTCATCGGCCGGAGGGGGCGCGCGGCCGGAGGGAGGAGTGGAGGGGTGGGGTCGCGGGCGGTGGTGGTTCCCACCAGCAGCCAGGGAGGGGCTCCCGCGGGCGCCGCTTTGTGCCACGCACAATGGCCGCTCGCCGGCCACTCTCTCAGCGCGGTGAATCGAAACGGCACTGCGGCGCGGCGGGGGCGGCGGCGTGCGAGGTGGCGGCGGCGGGGGTGGCGGATGCGGAGGTGGTGACGAGGGCAGGGTGGTGGCGGCGGGGTAGAGGTGGAGGGGTGGTGGCGTCGGGGATAGAGGTGGCGGGAGTGAATGCGGCGGGGGTGGTTGCGGCGGGGGTGGTTGCGGCGGGGGTGGTTGCGGCGGGGGTGGTTGCGGCGGGGGTGGCTGCGGCGGGGGTGGTTGCGGCGGGGTGGTTGCGGCGGTGGTTGCGGCGGGGTGTGGATGCAGCGGGGGTGGGTGCGTTTGGTGGATGCGTCGGGGGTGGATGCGTCGGGGTGGATGCGTCGGGTGGATGCGTCGGGGCGGATGCTCGTGGATGTCGGGGTGGATGGCGGGGATGGATGCGCTCGAGTGGATGGTGAATGGATGCGGCAGGGGTGGATGCGGCAGGGGTGAATGCGGCAGGGGTGGATGCGGTAGGGGTGGATGCGGCAGGGGTGGATGCGGCAGGAGTGGATGCGGCAGGGGTGGATGCGGCAGGGGTGGATGCGGCAGGGGTGGATGCGGCAGGGGTGGATGCGGGAGGGGTGGATGCGGCAGGGTGGATGCGGTAGGGGTGGATGCGGCAGGTGAATGCGGCACGGCGGATGCGGTAGGGGTGGATGCGGCAGGGATGGATGCGGCAGGAGTGGATGCGGCAGGGGTGGATGCGGCAGGGGTGGATGCGGTAGGGGTGGATGCGGCAGGAGTGGATGCGGCAGGGGTGGATGCGGCAGGGATGCCGGCGGCGAAGGGGGTGGCGTTGGCGAGGAAGATATCGGTAGGGGTGACGAGTCGGAATGGCGGGGGAGGGGGCGGGGTGGGGCGGGAGAGGTGGTTGCGATGGCGGGGTAGACCCGGAGGGGGGTAGCTGCAGAAGGAGGTAACTGCGACGGGGGATTGCGACAGGGGGATGATGGCGGGGAGTTGCGTGGCTGGCGGCGGCAGGGATGGTGTCGGCAGAGGTAGCGATAGCAGAGATGGCGACGGCCGAGGTGGTGTAAGGCAGGAGTGGCGTTACGTTAGAATATGGTGTTGCAACGTGTGCAATAAACGATTGAAACGTATCACGGAAAGTACTGAACACTATTCGTCGGATAACGCAAATTTCTGACTTCGTTGGTTATACGTCTTGGAAATAGAAATAACATGAGGTGAAATTTGATCGTAACTTACTTCTGCATAAAACGCGGGAATAAATTATAATGAAAATGAGCCAAATATTTCTTTATTGGCTAACGCCTCTGTTATAAACGGTGTACATCTTGTATAACAGTTTATGCCTGGGGCGCATCACGTTTTCGTCTTGGTTGATTGGGCTCTCAGCAGGAGGCTGTTGTGATGTGGGAGTACTATGGGAATTTCCATGACAACTGCATCCAGCTATTAGAATGGAGTAGTATTGGTTTCCGTGCAAATGAGGCAAATTTAACTATTTTTACGCTCTGCCTAACGGTTCCTTAGATACTTGTAAGTTTGAAGTTCACTCTCGGAAATTTAAAATCTCACCTCTTCCTTTTCTTCCTAATATTTTTCGGTGCGTTACAAGCAAAAGTTTTCGTAGAAGACGATAGATATATGATATGAATTTATATGGTAGCATTCACTAAACTGCCTTATGTTTGTGAGAGTAGAGTAGATGCTACACTTATATATGCTAAATACTATATATCGTAAATGATTTTTGATGCGAAACACCGGCCAAGATATGTCAGTGGCAATCCATTGCATCTGCAGTAACTTTGATCGGGAAGCTCAAGTGTTCGAGACCCAACGGTAGCCGATTTTGGACACTAGCTACATAGACGGGTCGAATTTAGCTTGTGTCTTGCGAATAATTCTAACGACATCTAGTTTTTCTTGGTTTCTCCGATCAACTTCAGTTGAATGCATGAGCAGAACAATCGGGCAACGGTGACGAATCACAGGCGATCTTTTCTTCGCCATTCTCGCCCCCCCCCCGTGCTTTCCTTATACACACACACAAACAGACTTACATGCACTACATTATTGCACATTTAAGAATATCTGCTGGGAACTAAGAGCTAGTCTCGTTTGAGGCGGTGTCCAAATGGAGGAGATACCTGAACGGGAAAAACTGCACAAATTGATCGGCAACGGATCTCACGTTGCAGGAGGAGGGGGATCTCTGTCGTGTCCAGGTAAACAGCATGCTCTACACTTGCAGAAATAGAGACGTAAGTAGTTGACGCGGGAGGAAACATATTTACATGCTTACGCGTTCTTGGGGAGAAACAGAGCGGCCCGCTCGCAGCCCTTTTCGTTCTTTTCCCCATCTGACTGTGAGCATCGTTGCTTTCGTTATCACAGGTCACTCCGGCACACTCCGCAGAAATTTGCTCTTTGCTTCCCAAGCGACATTCTGATGCGCCTGACTCAACACATAGTTCCACTCTGGACCAAACTCATTAGCTAAAGACCCCGAATCGTGCGAACCAACCGGAAGCGGGACCGGTTCTTCGGGGCAATCGCCATCCCCCTTCCAGCGGCTGCCCTTCGACCTCCCTCCACGATCGCCCCGAGGGGCGAAAGTTGATTTATGCCCGAGGCCCCCGCCCCCGCCGGAGGCACCTGCGCGAGCCGCGGGCCCCGGGGCACAGGTGGACGCGCGCGGTGAGAACGGAAGCGGGCTCCCCCGGGGAATCTGCGCGGGGATTCCCCGATCGCACGATGCGCCTTTTGTGGCGCGCGGGAAGACTCGCGCTCATTGTGAAGAGTCTGCCTAAAACGCAAGCTTTCAAAGAGCGAGACGCGAGAAGACCTTCGCGGTGGAAATTATTCCTTTGACCGGAGTGCGTGGCATTCAGAGAACGATTTACGTAGAAAGGTTTTCTGACCTTCATCGGGCGTAGTGAGTGACAATACAAATTATTATTCTGGGAGCAACATTTTCAGATATTCGCAAATGCAAAGAGAAACGGTAGAAGAAATTGATTGATTGATTCCTAAATGAGCATTGACCAGTATATGTTTAAATTTTTATTTCATTTCTTAGCTCATTTTCGAAACGAAGTAAAATTGGGAGTATTTTCTGAAACTAATTCAACTAAATCGCCAATAATTTTCATTTGTTTACACAAAGTTTAGGGAGGTCGTACTTTCAGTTATTTACAAATGTGGCAATCCAATCGGATTTTTTGTCGATCAGACGAGCTGGCTGACAATTAAACCCATCAGACAACTGTCTTGGATTTTCATAGCAAGAAAAAAGTAAACGTTAGAATCTCATAAAATTGGAATACGTATTTTTAAACCATCTTTAAAACCTTTCAGATGATGCCGTATTCACCCATTACATTCTTCATGTCAGTCGTAATATTGAAATATTCATTCGAAGCAGAAAACACTGGGCGCGATGGGAACTAATTTCTCTAATCCTAAATGATTCGGAGCTTAGGGCGGTCGGCCTGTTTTATTTCCGCCTCTCGTTTGAGCCGGGCGCAGCGGCCGGGCGCGGAGATGAGGCGCGGGGCGAGGGCCCAGATAAGCATCGCGTTAAAATTCCCGTCACACGCCGACGCCGCGCGATGTCCGCGGCGCATTGGACAGCTCGCCCACCGCTCGGAGACGCATGGCGCAGCGGAGGAGGTGCGGAACAGCGAGGCGTTAGGGCGGAGGGAGGTAGAGAGATAGAGTTAGAGGGGCGAAAAGTGAAAAGGATAGAGAGGGAGAGAAAGAGTGGGATGGAGGAAGGGGGAAAGAGAATGAGAGAGAGAACGAGAGATAGAGAAAGATGGAGAGAAAAAGAGAGAGCGCGAAAGAGAGAGAGAGAGCGATGGAGAGAGAAAGAGATGGAGAGAGAAAGAGATGGAGAGAGAAAGAGATGGAGAGAGAAAGAGATGGAGAGAGAAAGAGATGGAGAGAGAAAGAGATGAAGAGAGAAAGAGATGGAGAGAGAAAGAGATGGAGAGAGAAAGAGATGGAGAGAGAAAGAGATGGAGAGAGAAAGAGATGGAGAGAGAAAGAGATGGAGAGAGAAAGAGATGGAAAGAGAAAGAGAAAGAGATGGAGAGAGAAAGATGGAGAGAAAAAGAGAGCGCGAAAGAGAGAGAATGAGAGAGAAAGAGAGAGAAAGAGAAAGAGAAATAGAAGGAGAGAAAGAAAGTGAGAGAAAGAGAAAGAGAGAAAGGGAAGGAGAGAAAGAGAGAAAGAAAGATGAAAGAGAAACAAAGAGAAAGAGAGAGAAAGAGCGAAAGAGAGAGAAAGAGCGAAAGAGAGAGAAAGAGCGAAAGAGAGAGAAAGAGCGAAAGAGAGGGGACGAGGACAGAAAGAAAATGTAGTGGTGCTACAGCAACACACGCTTTCTCATTATTTCTACCTTTTGTAATTTTCGAAAATTCAGAGAGTTTAACGAAAATATCTGCACCATTTTTAAGCGTCCTTCGCTCTTTCAGTAGAAAAAAATTAAAGAAAAAATGTTGAGCCATTTTTGGGAAAATGTTTTTTCTTATAAATTGCATTAACGTCAAACAGAAATTACGCGAAAACTATTTTTGTTCCCAAAAAATTTGTACATGCAGGTATATTTTATAAGAGATTTTATCTAAGAAAAAGTCTCTATTAGCAAAATAGTAATTTTGCAACATTAATTTTGTGCAATTTTCGAAAATACGATTCAAATCAATTTTCGAGTGTTCGTCGAAATTGGCACAATTGCAGCATAACTTTTTTTATAGTCCTTTGTAAAAATTTAAAAGAAAATTTATAGATATTTTGAGAAAGTTCTTATTGAAAAATTGCACAATATTTTGCAACATTTCGCAAAAAATTGTCACATTTTCAAAAAATTGCATATTATTTTATTTCAATCTCTGACTTGGAACAGCAGATTGCGTTAAGAAAAATTTCTGTTTCGATATTATTGTTGTAGAAAGACGCCGAAGAAATTTTGAATCTGCAATTATCGAAATATCAGCAATTTCAACAAAAACGAGGTGTCCGTTTTTTAGACTTCTCCACGCTCTCCGAGAACGAAGTTTAACCACAGATTTTGGGACCACATTTGAGAACATTTTGAAAATGTTGAGGCTTCATGTAAAATACATCCAAAATCAGACCGACCGACCAACGAATGGACATTTCAATTTTAATTGTATCTACTGAAGGCAAACTAACGTATTGATTAAGTAATGAAATGTAATTAAGATTTGGAAAATGCAACTCCAATCTTATTTTCGCAATTTTCAGATATATCATTAAAGATGATTTTATATTATGATGCTTGACTATGACAATAGAAAGTGCATTCATTGTACCTTCTTATTAAAAAAAATTGTTTGTCATACTTGCGATAAATTCCATGTTTTGTGTTGTATGTAATATTCCACACGGAAAAGTGATGGACAATCCCAGCACTATTCTGATAGTCATGACCATCTGCTCGAGTTGCAACTTGAAATGCTGACGTAAATCTCCCAATCCCCAATTTTCAGAAATTGCACAAAAGAAAATTTAAGATATTTCTAGGGCAAGACGAATCTATAATACTTGAGCCCACTTGAGCGTTTAGTCACTTTGCGATGTTTTAAATACATATTTCGTAGGTCTATTGAAAAAAATATAATTAATGTCGTGTATCACTATTTCCTTAATATTACCTGACCGAGGTGGTGACAGAAATGCATCTGTTATTCAGTATACCCCCTTAGGTTACAGGCTTACCGATAAATATTAACAAAATGTTGAATTATTATTTTTTGTTTCAGAGTGTTTTATTTGACCATCACGATGAAAAATAGATTTTATAATGATCAGGTGAGGGAGATTGTGAGGGCACGGTTTAGGTCGATGACGAGGGTGAAGGTGAGTAGGAAGGTGAGGCTGAGCTTGAGATTGATTTTTTCGTGTTTCCGGGCGCGTCAACTGCTTTGGTCATTAGTCAGGTAAGTGAAGTGTATGTTTTTCCCGCGGCTCCCGATGGCGGTGATCTTCCCTGGATGGCGAGATCCGGCGCCGATCTACCGTCGGCTACCTGGTTTCCCTCTAACCAGGACTCTCTCATCAGTGCGGCACCGTCCCAGCCGGGACAAGCTCTAAGCGCCCGACCGGTCTCCCGGAATATGTGATAGTGTAGTGCATGTTAGAGTAACTGTGTGCGTAAGGGGAGAGGATAGGACAAGGAAGAGGAAGGAAAGATCAGAGGCGCTGTAGTGACATCAGTTGATGCACTGAACTACCGCTCCCAGTGTGAGCTTGAGCCTTGTGGCAGGAGGCATGCAGCGGAGGAGAGGTTAAAAGAAGGATCGAGAACTCTGCTGACGATTCACTTAGCTGTGCATATTTTATGAGGGACGGAGCGAACGAGCCAAGGAAAGAGGGAGGGAAGGTTGCAAGATGGGTGAAAGGGTTGAAGGAAAGAAAGGCGAGAGATGAAATCAAGGTGAGAGGTGGAGGAGGGAGGAAATGAGAGAGAGGGAGAAAGATGGAAGAGAGGGGGAGAGAGGGAATAGAGGGAGAGGGGAGAGAGAGGGGAGAGAGGGAAAGGGAGGGAGAGAGTGGGAGAGGGAGGGAGATGGAGAGAGAGGGAGACGGGAAGAGAGGGAGACGGGAAGAGAGGGAGACGGGAAGAGAGGGAGACGGGAAGAGAGGGAGACGGGAAGAGAGGGAGACGGGAAGAGAGGGAGACGGGAAGAGAGGGAGAAGGAGAGAGAAAGGGAGGGAGAACGTGGGAGAGGGAGGGGGAGGGAGGAGGGGAGGGAGAGAGAGGGGGAAGGAGAGAGGGGAGGGAGAGAGGGGGATGGAGAGAGAGGGGGAGGGAGAGAGGTGGGAGGGTGAGAGGGGGGGGAGAGAGGGAGTTAGAGTGGGAGAGAGAGAGAGAGAGGGAGAAAGAGGGTGGTGGGAGGAGGGAGGACCAGAGGGAGGCGGGGGCCGTGAGCGGCGTCGGCCGAGGTGCGAAGCCCGGTCGCCGCCGATGAATTATTAATGAGCGCGAGGTGCGTGTCAGCGCTCCGCCTCGGAATGCGACTCGTTGGGCGACGCGGAGGCGGCCACGCTGTCGCCCCGCGCTCACCGTTCACCTCTCACACGCTCGCATGCTCGCTCGCCCGCCCTACCGCACGGGACAACCACTCCCTCTCGTGCCACCCACCGAGCTCTCAAGCAATTTTCAGACAAGGATCGTGAAAATAAGGTACACTTCAACCACATCACATATCTTACCTGGGTTCATGTCAAGTCGTTTTTTGTCTAGCATACGCAAAGTAATTTTTATCAATGCATTTATTACTTTCATTGATCTATCTCGAGGCATTGCTGTTCACTTCCAGTATGAGAGCAATACGTTCTTGCAATAGAGACGTGTCATTATTTTAAAATATTTTATTTTTATCCTATTTCGATAAGAGAAGTTCTGTGAATGCCCATGAAAAGCAGATGTGTACTTCTTCTCTCTTCCTAGAGAAAATAAAATACAACTTTCTGTCACACCTTTGACTGTGATTGTGTCTGTGTTTTTACATAGTTTTTACATTACAACGCAAGCAGGCTGATTTGATGAAGTGTATTTCCTTCCCGATATAAGTCAGCCAGTTCTGCCTCTCAAAAGTCACAAAAACGTGAACAAGAACATCGCGCTGATGTCAAGTCACTGCCCCGTACCTGCCATCCCTTTACCCCCTGAAAGTGGACGAACTGCGCTACCATTTCGCAATCACGCAACGCCCTGCCTCCATTCCTCAAAACCTCCGTGAACTTCCACTTGCCAAAACTCAAACTCATGAGGCGGTCAATTTCATTGGTCACTCTTACGCTCTGTTCTAGGGTTGCCAACAATGTTCATGTAAAAGAGAGGTCACTCGATAAACAAAACAAAAAACACCACATGGGCACATTTATTTTCATAAATATTTAGACTAACATCAACTCTATTTATTTCTTTCCTCCATTTGCGGTTCAAGTGAAAAGATTCGTTCACAAAATGCAGACAAAGATGGTCTGAACGTCTCTTTTACTTTCTCGTATACGTAGTATAGAGAAAGTAATGTAATGCTGCGCGAAAAACGGCGAATTTTCCACAGAAGAAAATTCATTGCCCGGCCCTGAAAACAAGAAAGTGGATAAATCCAGTGGCTAAATTAAGAGAAAAAATCCTCTAACAGGGTAGCCAGAATTCTAATTTTGTGGGTCCTTGATGCCGAAAAAACAATTGAAAGCAAAACGCCCGTCCGTCCATCCAACACAACTAACGCCTAAACTATTCGTACGATCTTTTCCGAATTGAAGAATCCCTAGTCGATTATACTTTAGTTAAAGCTTTGACATTTTGAAAAACATTCTTTAAAAATTGGGGGTACTTTACATGAAGCCCTTCGGACATTTTCAAAATTTTCTCAATACAGGCTCCAAATTGTTTCTTTAAATTTCATGTAAGAATAGAATAAAATTCACTAATAAAGGTGAAATAGGTCCGATTTTCACGATTAACTCTGAATTTTCAAAAATTACAAAAGATTGAATGATGTCCGGCGTCTTCCCACAACTACAAAATTAAAGATAAGAAAATTGAAGATAACGAAATGTTTTGTTCATAAATAGTTCGTTCATGAAGATCATGTAAATTTTTTTGAAACTTTCAGTGGTTTTTGTACAATAGTGCGCGCAATATTTGCAATTTTAAAAAATTACAAAAACAAGATTTTCTCAAAAACGGCTCCAGATTTTTCTTTACATTTTTGGTAGGGTTAGTGCCAAACGAACCCTATTACGATGACATAACTGCCTTATTGCTCTATTCGTTGTTTTTTCAAAACTTTCACAAATGTAATTTTTTAACATATGTCTCACGCTGTTAATATGCACATTTCCATCGATTTGAATACATTATTACCTTTGTGAGTAGAAGTGCTTCAAATGACTTCAATTAAAATTTTACGTAAACTCAATAGATTCCTGAGAAGAAGAGCTTAAAATTTCACATTTACAGTAATGCTTAATCGCCATTTGTTAAAAACGGCTTGTAGTTTTCAATGAAAATTTCTATTTAGGACGACGTTTTACTCTTCTTTAATGCTCTTGAAGTCAAATTTCGTTTCTACTATTAAAAAACCGAAACGTTGAGAAAAAGTGAAGAAAATGTTCTTTCGGTGACGATAGACATAAAGCCAGTCCACACCAAGGGAATTACAAAACTTTACTAGGGTACGAGTAAGTCTGTGCCATTCTGTAGCACCTCTAGCTTATTTTAGTTGCTAGACAGTGACACTATCATGCATGCGTGTGTCACCGTTCTGAAACAGGATATTCATGTTTTCTATTCAAAATTAAACAAAAACAACACAACGTAGCAGATGTTAGTCATGTGATAAAATAAATGACAAGTGTTAAAAAGTTACTAAAACATTTAAAATACAAAAGATTACGAGAGGACAATTGCCGTCAATAGAGGACGGTTGGCAATCCTACTCTGCTCGCCAAAGAGATTCCATAGTTTAATTTCTTACTCATGTCTCCAGCTTCTCTGGCGCTTCAACGACCGAGTCTGGTCGCTTCAGTCTCTGTCAGACCTCCTTGGCGCACATACGAGATCACGTGGCGCCTGTCAAGCTTCGTTCACAGTAAAGTGCAATTCTAAATTTCAGTTCAAGCGCCATGGTGGGCCGACTTGTTTCGTCGTGCAGCTTATCATTTATGCTAAGTAATGTGCAATCTGTGCTGCGAGCGTTCGTGCAACGGATAAGTATTCAGCTGAACTTTGTGGTGGTGATGGCAGCCGCGTCCCGCTGCGTATAATAAAAGTGCGTGCTCTCATCCCGTGACTGGCCAATGGCCATGAGTGGTAATCAGGTTCCTGTTGTATATTTTTCTAGGGTCGATAGAATGAGCGTGGTGTATGTAGCACAAGTGAACAGTGTTGGACTCTGTTATCTACCTAAATCCTACAATATTTAACTGGGCCACTATGTGTACGAATTCTTTTCTTACATATGATTTATTAATGTGTAATTTCACTTAATTTTGAGTATGAGTATGAGTATTGTGCGCGTTCATTGTGTATGTATGTTTATAAAATGTATCTCATTCATAATGAAAAGTGGCTATTTGGACCTTCCCCTATGCGAGTTATGTTTGACTTCAGTCTGTCCTTAAGGTGGTATATTCCTGCCAGGCGATAGTCAACACTCGACCAATTTACATATTAACAATGGCTGCTTGTAAAAGTGAACCGGACATTTAAATAATTATTTACTTATTTAAATAGTTAAAAGAGAAGTATTGAATAGTTCTAATTCTCTAGAAAAACAATGCTCACTAATAAACTTAGTCTCTCGCATGATTTTTCATTTTCATAATTTCACATCTAATATGGGTCAGGTTAACTTCGGCGCCCGTACTTTATTCTTTCTTTTTGAATTGAATATTAGTCCACATTGTTTACACCGAAAATGAATTTTCATCAAAGAGTTTGTGGTTGTGTGTGGTAAAGATTTTTTAAATTAATGTGGTTTTATCTCATACCCCAATGGAACCAGTGATGACAGCATGTTTTCTTCAGCAAAGCTCGTAGACCGAGAGCCAGTATTTCCGTTTGCGATGAATTTCCTTGCATATTATTATCAATTACTCCTCAGAATGCCCGGTAAGGTATGTTACATTTAATATCATCCGATTTCTAAGAAAAGTTACTACGTATTGAATAAAAGAAAAAAGTACTTTCACCGTATAACTTCTGCAATAACTTTAAAATACCTGTGCCAGCAAAAGCTTTTCCATAAGAACCCGAACTAATTTAAACTTCTTTTATTCAAAAATGAAGCCGGTAAGAGCCAATATTTTTACCACCTTGAACAGAAATTTTGCTTTCATTTAAAGCACTTTTTCAGAGCACTTCAACGTGGCTGATCTAAAGAACATACTACCTTAATAGGTAATCACAATGCATGGCCTGAACAAAAATTATAAGGAAGTTGGTAAAATGAAAACTTTATAATTGTAATTGGAATACCTACTCGCAACTTCTCAGGTTTTAAATTAGAAATTATTTTTGATTATATTTCTCAGAGTTGTCTAAATTTTCCTCAACCTCCCTCCCCAAAAAAGGTTTAATGATTTTTTTTAAAAGTATTTCAAATAACACAACAAAAATTGTAATGTTATATATCTAAATACTCGTTTAAAACATACGGAACAATGGCAGGGGTAAATATTTTTAAGTTAATCTGGAAAATGTGAGGTCACGTACTAGTAGTTAATAGGGAAGTTAAAACTATTAGTCTAGTATATTTTGCTGGTTTCACAGGTTGATTTGAATTAAAGTAATTGTAATTTTAATTTAAAAAAATTACAGACAACATTAAAACTAGTAAACGGTTGCTGTTCAATAGAATTTCGAGCGTAATAGGCCACAGACGTCCATTAGTAGGAAGACTGCCGGCTTCGGAAGACGCGAACGCGATTTTTTCTCGTGCGGCAGAAGCCAGAGTTACATCGGAGGCCATTAAATACAACAGTCCGCTGGCAGCGCCCACACAACGGGCAGCCGTTGCGTGTGCGGGCGGCGCGGGGGCGGCGCCGCGCCGGGCATTGTTCCCACCTCGTCGTTAGTTCAGCGAAGCCGCGCCCTCGCCGCCGCTGCCGCCGCCGCCGCCCCCGGGGACACAATAGCAGGCCGGCCATTGTGTGCGCAGCATCGCCGGCGCTCGTAACGAACGCGCGCGCCTCTATCGCTGGATCGGGCGGGGCCACTCCCGTCCCCTCCGCATCGTCCCCGCCGCCCCGCCCCTGCCTCTGCCCCTGGCCCGCCCGGCTCCCATCAACCTCGCAGACTCCGCGCCGCCCCCGCCGTTCTCCCCGGATTCATCTCCTCCCGCCCCACTCCAGCCTCGCCGTCCTCGACCTCCTCGTCGTCTTCTCCGTCCTCGCCGTCCATCCCTTCCAGCTCGTCCTCCCAGCCCACCCCGTCGTCGCCATCCACAACGTTCTCGCCGTTCACCCCGGCATTGCCGTCCTCTTCTTTCTCCCCATCCTCCCCGTTCACCAGGTTCTCGTTTTCCCCGACTTCTCCACTCTCCCTGTCCTTGCCGTCCTTGTCGATCTCCCCGTCCAACCCGTCCTAACTGCCCTCGTTTTCCCAGTCTTCTCGTCCACCCCGTCCTCGTTGCCCTCATTTTCCCAGTCTTCCCGTCCAATCCGTCCTAGCTGCCCTCGTTTTCCCCGTCCTCCCCGTCCTCGCTGCCCTCATTTTCCCCGTCTTCCCCGTTCTCCCCGTCTACCCTGTTCTCACAATCTTCATCGTTATCCCCATCTTCCCCATCCTCGCCGTCCTCGCCTTTCGTTCTCGTCATTCCACCACTTCCCCGCCGTCTTCGCTGCGCTGACCTTGCGCCGCCGCGCTGTTGATTCATCAGTCGTCCCGGCAGCTGCCCGGCCGCCGCCATCATGGCCGACCCCATCACTGCTCCCACAGTCTAACGGATAGTGCCTTGCTCTCACCGTCGCCCACCGCCTGGCAGCATTCCCATCGCCCCCCGATCATCACTGTCGCTTTCCTTGCCTATCACAATTCTTCCTCCAGTTCCTGTCATTTTTTCAATCCCTGTGCCTCCTCTTACCCCTTCTTCGTGCCTCTCTCTTTAACCTTATTATGTTCCCTATTCAATAATAGTAAATTCGTGTATCAACAAATCTGTTAGAAGAACACAAATACTGAAAAAATATCAAATCATGAGAAGTGGTGGGTGAACGTTTCATAAAAAACAGAAAACATTACGAACAAGCGAGAGCGTTATTAGTTTTCTCGATTTAACATTCCTCTCTGTTGTGAAGAATGCAACGTAGTAAAATTAATGAGATTTAATGGACGATTCAACAGCTATGAACTTTGACGTCCATATCAAATTAATTTAAAACTATAACATATTTAACAAAAGTACCGTTGCAGATGCAATTACCGTGCTGATGACAAGCACTTTTATAATTGAAAATGAAGACCGAAGGATCAATTACATACGAGATACTAGTGTGGCGTCATGCGGTTGCAAGAATACACAGACGAGAGTGGGTTAAATAATTGCTGGTTTATTTACTAAGTTCCACCACCGAAACAACCTTATTTACACAATTAAATTAACTTAAAAAAATTCCACTACTCGGAGTAATTTCCTCGATGAATGGCGAGATCCGGCGCCGATCACCACGTCGCAACGTGTCAATTTGCGGGATTCTCCTCAACCAGGCGTCTTCCACTAGCCGGATACCGCTTCCATTCGCGACAAGCTCTACGCTCCCAACCGGTCTTCCGGCATGTGTGGTAGTGTAGTGCATGTAAGTGTAAAAAAGGGTGAGGACAGGACTAGGAAGGGGAAGGATATACCGCGCGCGGTCCGTGAACCGTTTGTTAGGGTACTGCTCCGGCATTCGCCTGGTGTTGATCGGAGAAACCACTGAGAACTACCGATCTGACCAACCCGGCGTAATAATTCTCCTCCAGGTAGCGGTTGAATATGACCTAGGTAAAAAGCTAATATCAAAGATTCTGTCATCGTCGAGACTCGAACCCCTGGAACTCCTGGTCAGAGGCACTGCAGTAACATGAGTCGATGCCCTGAGCCACTTAATCCGGTATACCTGACGAGGGTATAAAGGGGATGTCAATATCAGACTTCCCAGCCTTTATTATCAACTAATTCATTGCCTGTTATTCCCACATGAGCCGTGGCCAAAGAAAGTACTAGATAATAGTGGACAGATATATGCGATAAATCAGGTGTTTTATTGTTAAGTAGTCTGACAGAGAAAGAAACACGGATGGCTTGCTGGGAGCGGAAAGAAACAAAACAGAAATATATTCGTTGCAATGACACTGGCTCGATATATTTACTGCTTCGCGATTTCCTACTCGTATATCTCAGCAGTCACTGCATAGAGATCGAAATTGAAATGATTTAGTGAGATTAATACAATGAAAGATTTCGCTTGAACATTGAGAGACGAGATATCAGTGGTACAAATGTATGTTCAAGGTAATTTGCTCTCATTTTGCAAAACGTTCTGGTATTCACGGAAACAAGTTGTGTTTGGAAAAAGGTTGGGGTGTCCGAGATTGACACGAAGTTTTCAAGGAGGAATGGAGCTGCTCAGGGATTTGGCGGTGAGAGGAGGACTTACGTAAAGATACCACAATAGATTTTGAGATCGAATACCTGGACGCTTGGGAAGCAAAGTTTGGGGAACATATTCGGCCTGATATCAAGTATGGATGAGAGTTTGGCGGGATGCATGGTTCGATATTTCCCAAAATTTAGTAGCCTAAGATCTTAATAGGATTTCTCGCCTTCGTTTTAGGGATGATCATCGGCTTTAGCTAGAAGGCAGTTGATTCGCTTAATATAAATTAGGAAATGCGGATACCAATGTTTGGATTCTGGTGAAAAGAGGAGGGAAAATGCTAAATTATATACTAAACTGCGGTAATCCAGACCTGTGCGGATAACTGGTCTATATAGCGTAAACCCAAAAGACAAATGCAATCAGTTCCCCATGAGATACTTCTCAACATATGTAAGAGATTTGAAGGTACATCTGGGTTGCAGGCTATGGATGCGGAGACCCCACGCGAGATTTTTATCAACCGCCAGTCCCAACAACATGGCAGATTCAGCGAATGAGAGCTGATGGCATCCAAAGCAGCTATTTGTATGGCTATGCATGTAATACATCCTGAACAAGTGTTTGCCAGTAGATTTTGTTGCAGCAATGTTGACTGTAGAGATGTATATTCGAATATTTTATTAAGGACCAATTCGAGTTGCCTTTGTATGACAGTGTGAAGCTAGATTCAAATAAAAGATTTCAAAAACCTTTACAAACAGATGCGTTTACAGGAACACGTTGGGCTGAGATTGTACCGTTTGTCAATGGCAATCAGAGTGACTTACAGCACTGATCCTTCAGGGATGCCGTGTTTTAGAGGGTGACTACTAGGCAGCTCTTTATCAACACGAATCTGTCGAAATAAAGTTTCGGGCTGGACATGGGCTAGCCTGCCGCTTAATAAACACTAGATGCGATCCTTGAATGGTCGGTCGTATCCAACAAACAGATTATTTGCCTAGCGTATGCTTCGGCCCATCCGCGACTCCCTCACGACTCTGGGTGCGTCCGCCAATAGTTTGATTCATATGGAGACCACTTGTACATCTGGGTGATCGCCATTCCAGTCTGCTTGCTAGCTTGCCACTACCGTCGTCAATTGACAGAAAGGTGTCTCAGTACGGTTGCCCAACGGTTCGATCTTTGATGAGATGACATCTGCGCTATCAGAAGTGACCGCAACGGTCCATCGACCTGCCAGCCCACCCCTCTACCTGCCACCACCGCCGCTGCTGTCGCCGCCGCCTACTCTCCTCCCCCTTCCTCACAACAAAGAGCATCGAACTCGGTAACCACCGTAGGACCAAGGGCTTATGAGTAAAATAAAATGTATCATGAATGAGCCCTCTGTGTTACTTATGCCCGCCCCTAATACATCATGGTTACAGCACCACCTAGAATGTCCCGTTAATGACACCCGTAACAAGAATAACCTGATCATTGGCCGCTTCAAAAATGCTGTCCCTCCGACAAGTAGAGGAAGAGCACCAAAGATGAGCGTTTTCATTCCCACAAACCAGAAGAGTGTGTGCAATTAGTCCACACGAAGTCATCGCCCAATACAATTTGCACTGAAAGGATGTAACTGTTACATACAGTGCGTCCGAGGGGTGGGAGTTACACCACATACGCGCTTTGAAGAAAACTGTGAATAGTTACCTCTCTATAAAGCAGCGAAACGTGAACCAAAGTACACACATATGCCATGAGCATGGACCCCGACATCAAAATCGACCCTAAACGGGGTAAAACCGCAAAAGGAAAAGGGGCAATTTGGGATAATGTATTCTCCTGTAAACAGATTATCCAAAAGGAATAACGTAACGAGAGTTTTTGATCACCCTGTCTGGAGCAAACGTCATTTAGGCTCCAGAGTAAGCAAACCAAGCTACATTTCACAATTACATCTTTTTCATTTCCTTCTTATGTTTTCGGCGTTGTTGCCCCAAAGGGACGAGTGTTCTTCACGGCTGAAGTTTACTTCTAAACAGTGTCCTTTTCGGCACTGCTACAGAGGATCGGTTCTCACCCAGAGCCAATCTAGAGAGTAATAATAGGTGGTCGGAGATTGAAAGAAACTAGGTTAGTTGGAAGCGAGTCTGGAATGTATAACTGGCTTTTGTGCAGATCTGACTAGAAGCGGAGTCTTGGCTGAACTTCGACGGTTGGGTTTTAGTATTATGTAGAATCACTCGCTTTACAGGAACGGTATCTACAGGAGACACTGGCAACAAACTTGCGTCACTGGGAGGCGCAGTAGATAGTGTTTAGTAGCTCGTTATTTTCAAAGGTCTTGGGTCACGGCACAGGAAAAAGACCGTAAGGTATCTAATGAGTTCTTTACCTAGTATCGACGTTTGCTCTCAAGGAAGGTCACCTCGGTCAATTCATTGCCTGGATCTTCCTCTTTTTGAGAAAGGTACGGCACTTTGAGTTTGGCGCAACGTCGCCTTCAAGTTTACACAGTGCGGTGGTGCAGCCCAAGGTTCTGATTCGCTCATTGATTTTCGCAATTTCAGGCAATACCAGCCAATATCAATTTTCCGCAATACCAGGCTTTCTGGCATGCAACTCAATGCCTTTGTTGTATGGATGAGTGAGCATGCACAGAGACCTCAATTCCCCGCTGTTCGATTCCTTTCAATATGGTTTGCTATGCACGGCAAACATGAGTGGGAGTTCAGCAAATATAGAAGGACAGTGTGCAAGGAGAAAGTGATAAAAGAATGAAGATGACATATGAATTAGAGAATAAGATAACGGAAGATGAAGAAACTAAAAACCTCTGCATTCCTCGGAAGAATTCGGCCCAACCCACCTCGACGGGCCAACAGGAGGCCTGAAGCGACTGCCCACCAAGTGCATTTTTGGCCTACTTGTAATGCATGTAAAATGCACGTCACGATATTTCTCGCGTTTTTTGTTTATGTACATGCATTTCTCATCGTCAATAATTTTGATAATAACTTTTAGAAATAATATGTTAAGTGAACGCAATATTAACACTACAAGATTTTTTATGTCAATTTTTAAATGTCAAGCGAACGTCCGTTTCTCTGACGATCCTATACCTTCGGAAAGACAGGAGGATATTGCGTAATGATGCTTTGGAAATAGCCAAGAGTCAGCGGGGACTGCGGAAAGTTGACAGCTGTTTAGCTAACTGTTCAGAGGTGCTGCTACCACGAGCTTCAGCGGATAAATACATTCCGGCTTGTTTATAATAAACACTTCATTCTCCAGTTGGACAAAGAATAGCTACTACGAATCTTGTTAAGTATAATACTGTACGACCAATGCTGAACAAAGTTCCATACCTTCATCATGAGTACAAAATTTACAAATCATCATCATGAATATACAGCTGCAAAAGGAATGATGCTGACATTTAGCCACGTGTCTCCGCAAACTCGGTGTACAAACGTCACATCAGACAAAGGCCCTGCAAACCGAGCTCGGCAGCCGCAAAAGCACCATGCAAAGGCATCCATTATAAATCACCCGCAATTATCGCTGCGCCCTTAGCTGCTGCTGCCGCCGCGGTGAACGCGAACGTCACAGAGCTGCGTCTAACGGCGGAGAAGCGCGATTAAGCAGCGGAGGAAGCGAGCAGCCGCCTCGGCGCGCGAAGGAGCCGGCGACGCCAAAGCACAGAGCGCGCAGATTGAAAAGCTTTCATTAAATTCATTGCGCTGCTAAGTTGGGATGCGACGCCGCCACCGCCGCCGCGAACACAGAGCAAACTGTCCATAAAGAGAATCCCTATAACGCAGCAGCACGGGCGGCTGGCCTCCGTTGCCTCTACCGCCTCTGACTATGGTACACAGTGGGAACGGAATGCAATTCTGAGCGGGCTAAGTTTTTATGTTCAGGGGTTGTTGGTCGTTAGTGATTCTGCGCGAGGCAACTAAACGAGGTCATCTGTCCCGTAAGTGTAGTGCATGACTTTCATCGGAAGGTGGCGGTGATCTTCCCACGCTGGATGGCGAGATCCGAAGTCGACCTACCGTCGGCTAGCGGGGTTTCCCCTAACCAGGTCTCTCCCACCAGCGGGGCACCGTTCCAATCGGAATAAGCTCTAACCGCCCGACCGATCTCCCGGCATGTGTGGTAGTGAAGTGAATGTCAGAGTATGTGTGTGAGTATAAGGGGTGAAGATAGGGGAAGGAAGGGGAAGGAAAAATCGTGCGCGGTTCGTAGCCCGTTTGTTAAAGTACTGCTCCGGCATTCGCCTGGTATTGATCGCAGAAGCCACGGTAAACTAACGAACAGAGTAACCGACCTCTACCATTTTCTTCCAGACAGAAACAGAATTCGATCTAGCTGACAAGCTAGTATTTAAAATCTTGCCACTGCCGGGACTCGATTCTAGGACCTCCCGGTCATGTTATCTTAAAAAATGCATGATTGACATTTCCTTCAAATTAGTTATTCAATGGCCTTAGGCTATTTGTCAATTGGTTCAATAATAATATTTGTGGCTTATACAAAATTAGAATCCTTCGTAAATTTTTTTCATGCTTTTAATTACATGCACAGACAATTTTTAAAATGAACACGAGAAGTTTGACAGTGATAGGAGATTTGTTCTCATACTGAATTTTTAATACAATGACGTCATTAAGGATATCTTTCTCGACGTAACGTAGATGGGCTCGTAAGCATTCACCATGTATCTTCCTTTAAACCCATCCTAATCACTCAATTCATAGATACCCGACACCAAACAAGCTATCTATTGCGGAGATGGGCTTAAGTGGGACTTCCGCAATACCACATATTCAAAAAGATTGACGGAGTGGGTATACGGGCCACCACCGTCAGATGAGATAAGGCGTCCCATCCCGGAATATAAAGACGGAAAGGAAATAGTGACAAGAGACTCGTAGTATGGCAGGATGGGTGGGTCGCTGATAGGTACATAAGAGCTAGAGAGTCCTGTTACAAAACGGGCAATACAACACAATAAGCACATGAAACATTTAATATGAACGTGAAAAGTTTGACAGTGATAGGAGATTTTTCTTCATTCTGAATTTTTAAAGCAGGGAACAAAATAAATGTCATATTGCACGAGATTACGTCGGTGACTTTTAAATTAGATTGAGTGAACAAGCAAGTTTACACATGAAGTGTGAGTAGAAATTACTGGAGTGGTAATTTAGTGATTAATGTAACATTCGCATACGTTTCAAATGTTTTAAGATAAAATTGAAATACTATTCCTGGTATTATGAAGTGTTTCCACTAATCTTTCACTGAATATGAAATTGCACAGCGTTATAAAAGCTCGTGCTTATGAAATGAAGCTTGTAGAATAAAACATACCAGTCTGTGGTATCAAACAGTAGAATAAAAAAACTTTGAAAACGAATATACATAAATAAAGTACTCAAAATACGCAGGTGAAGTTCCAACTACCAAATTTACAAAAAATAGAACAATAATCGGTTAATACGTTAAGATAATATGACAAGGAATGAATGCATCTAGCACAATAAAAACTATATTCAAAATAAATCTTTCAAGATAAAAGCCTATACACACAAACTGGAAAGATCAAATATTTGTCTCTATTATTATTATTATTATTATTATTATTATTATTATTATTATTATTATTATTATTATTATTATTATTATTATTATTATTATTATTATTATTATTATTAAGAATAATAATAAATTCTCATTAAATTTAAAGGTAGTTAATTATTACAATCTTGTTATATTATCAATTGCTCTATTCGTACAACCTTCATTAAAAAAATTCTTTTAAAATAACCTTCAGTTGCTGAATAGGCAACCTCTTCCATTCATTAATTTTTCTTTCAAACTAAAACCGAGATACATTACTTCTATCATCCATAAATTTTTAATTAAATAACAGGTTGCTCTCAAAATTCTTATTATAATGCATACTTATCAAATAATTTTCTTATTAATGTACATTTTAATGTGAAAAATTGTTATTAGTACCTAGTACCTGGAAAGTTGTTATGCATACAAATAAACGCTTATAAAAATATTTTTCAATACTTGAAAATGACGAGAAATATTCGTCAAAACGTTGTACGAATTAAGCAATTGAAAATATAACAAAATTGTAATAATTAACGGTCTTTAAATTTCATGGGATAATAATAATAATAATAATAATAATAATAATAATAATAATAATAATAATAATAATAATAATAATAATAATAATAATATAATTTATTAGGCAGCTACTACTAACAACTAAACATCTGTCTCTTGAGAATCGGGCCTGTGCCCACTGTGTGTCATCGCCACCGCCTCCGTCGCCCCCGTGGAAAGATTACAGATCGCTGAGACCGGCAGCGAACACGGCGAACTACTCCGTAAAGATCTAATTAATTTTGTTGCTTTGAGCAGCAACAACAGCGGCGACGGCGCATCAACATTATTTCATCAGTCGGAGGCGGCTGCCGCGGCGCGGGGTCGGGAAGGGAGAGGGGGTGGGGCGAAAGGGCGAATGAGGTTTGCGCCGACTGAATGAGACGCGGAGGTCGACGATGGGGAGGGGAGGGGATGGTGAGGGAAAATGAGGAGGGTGACGGCGGCGTGGGAGGGGGGGGCGTGGCTGGTTCGGGCGCGACCTGGTGAGTGACGGGCCGTGACGAAGGTTGAAGAAGCGACGGTGAGGGCTGGCTAGCAACAGCGAAGAAGTGGAAGGGGAAAAAGAGGGGGAAGAGGATCCGGAAGAGAAGGCAGATAAAGAGGAGGAAAATAAGGGAGAGGAAGAAACAGGAGGGAAGGAGGCAAAGAGAAGAAGGTGGAGAAGGAAGAGGGAGAGGAGGAGAAGGAGTGGAGAAAAAAGGAGCAGAAAGAGAAAGAAGAAGAGGAGCAGAAGAAGGAAGAAGAGGAGGAGCAGAAAGGGGAGCGGAAAGCGAAGAAGCTGGTGAAGAGCATGAAGAAGAGAAAAGAAAGAAAGAGGAGGAAGAGGTGAAGAGAAGATTTAAAAGTGGAGGAAGATGAAGAGGTGGAGGCGGTAGTGATGGAAGAAGCGGAGGAAGTGGATGAGGAGGAAGTGGGGGTGGAAGTGCAGTGGAGGTAGACGCGGACGAGGAGGGGCGGAAGTGAATGCGAATGAAGCGAAGGAGGAAGCAGAAATGGCGGTGGATATGGAGGAAGCGGAGGTGGAAGCCGGGAGGTGAAGGTGGAGGGGATGGGGGAGGAGGCGAAAGGAAGGTGTGCTATTAAGAAGCGGTGGCAGAAATGCGGGTGGGCGGGGCGAGAGCGGTGCGGAGGCGGGGCTGAGTCCGCGTCGCCGCCGCGACGCCTGTGTACAAAGACAAGGGTCGAGAGAAAAGCATCGAGATGCGAGAGACGCGTAGAGGCGGTTCGGCGAGAAAGAGATCAAGGAAGTGGCATCAGGAGGGGAGCGGCGCTAGAATTGTGAGCTGGAAGATAACCGACGAGTAAAACAAGAACGTGAATTTATGAAACGGAAAACGCGAGAAAGAGTAGTCGATTGCTTTGAGTATGCTAAAAGAGTAGTATAGTCTGAAAAAATGAAGAAAAATTTGGTTTATGAAGTCTATGACTCTCGAAGTTTATGAAAGGAATTTATTATACTCACAGTAATAGAATAGAATCACAATATTCGAAATGATACAGCAACAATTTATTCTGGGTCAGATTTGACAATCTACACTGAAGGGTAGGGACTATGATAGAAAACTAGCTTAGTTTTAAAAAAGAAAGAAAAAACGAGCGAAAGTAATAAAGAAAGAAAATGAGTAGAGCGTCTCGTGAGTTTTCCGAGCAGGTATGGAAGAGCAGGAGTAGTTGGAAAGGTGGAATTACAATCTCACAAGAATAAAGCAAATGAACTCTTGGTAGACACCAACGAAGCTATTCGCGGCGAGACAGGCAGTGCGGAGCAAGGGAGGGTGTATACCCCGGGGCATTCGCCGCCTCCGCCGTTACCATCCACACCCGTTACCACCCTCCACAGCCCCCTGCCACCGCCCCTATCCCTCCCCACCGCCTTCTCCGACCCCCGCCCCTACCTCCGCTTTCCGAACGTAATGAATTATGTTTTGAAGTATCTTAATTAATTGCTCCGGTAGCCCTTCGCGAGCGGACCGAATCCGCGGTTAATCAGGCGAGACGAACCCACGCGCGGGGGGGGGGGGGAGCCCACGTCCGCCTCGCCACTGCCCACACCGCCCACGCCGCCCGCGCTGCCTTTTGTGGGCGGCTGCGCCGCCGTGCGTGACGCCCAAACACGTGCGGGCGGACGCACACGCGCCGGGGCGCGCGGGCGCACGCGGCACCAGCCGAGCCGGATCCGCCGGCGGCCCCGCCCCCTCGCCCGGTAGCGAACAATAGACGGCTGCGTCGCCGCCGATTGCCGCTGCCGGCCGCCGGCATGGCGCGGCGCGGCGGGGCTAAGCGCGGGCTAATGGAGCACTTTTGCGTGCGATTGTTGGCGCTGGAGGCCGCGCGTCATTAATGGATTTGCTCCCTGAAGCATTCAGGTGGATTCAAAATAGTTTTGTAGATTTCGGTTGATTAACATTTTTAATGCATGTTTTTATTGCTAAATTTCGAGAACCAATGAATACATTGACCGACAGCTCACTGGCAGAATATTTTATGTTAAAATTATTCCAATTAAAAAAGAAAATGCTACATGTGAATCTTACTTTTTGCAAGAAATTAATTGTGGATATTAAGGTTTAAAATATTAAATTGTAATTTATCTGTTCCATTAATTTATTTTCATGTTTATAATAGAAAATACTATTTTTTTCTAATCAAATATCAATTGACTTCACAATACATGATAACTTTACAGAAATATAATTAACCACTTAATAGCACGCCGGAAGGAGAGCCTATAAAATGAACGATAAAACACTTCAAGTACGAAACGTCCACCATTTTCTGTTACGATCGTACAAATTAATTGCCAAAGAAGATAAATTAGAATTGTAGTCCCCTATGATCAGAATTAATTTCTTCCCATCATTATCAGAGATTATTGAGATTATTGTCAATGCTTACTTTTTAACTCCAAATCATCCACTTCCAATCACATGGCAAAGCGATCTCTGACATCTCTCCTTCCTCTCTACATACCTGCCTCCCCACAGTTCCTGCCCGCTCCAAGCAGCGCAGGTAGGATCCGCCATTCTACGTTAATTACCACAGGCATAAACGTGACGCTCGTTATGCTTGGATGAGCCCCATCAAATATTGAAAAATATTATTTATTCGCGGATCGCGGACGACACAATAGCCCGAGGCCGCCCGTCCACCTCTCGCGCCACAGCACGTGTTCTGCCGCTACGCCTCAATCCCTCCACCGCCACCCCCATCGCAACCGCCACCGTCAAAACTATTGCCATTGCCCTTGTCATCGACAATGACAATGAAGCCACCACTACCACTGTACTTCCATCCGCGCATCCTCGTCCCACCTCTCGCCCCACCTCTCGCCTCACCTCTCGCCCCACCTCTCGCCCCACCTCTCGCCCTACCTCTCGCCCCACCTCTCGCCCCACCTCTCGTCCCACCTCTCGTCCCACCTCTCGTCCCACCTCTCGTCCCACCTCTCGTCCCACCTCTCGTCCCACCTCTCGATCCACCTCTCGATCCACCTCTCGTCCCACCTCTCGTCCCACCTCTCGTCCCACCTCTCGTCCCACCTCTCGTCCCACCTCTCGTCCCACCTCTCGTCCCACCTCTCGTCCCACTTCTCGTCCCACTTCTCGTCCCACTTCTCGTCCCACCTCTCCTCCCACCTCCCGTCCCACCTTCACCTCATCCACCACGGCCGTTCCCCGTCAACCATCCCCCTCCGTCTACCCCTCCACAGTTCCACCGAATCCGCGCGACCGCAGCGCTGAGCTCATCAAAGCGGGCGTGGCTTCGAAACCCGCCGCGTGCCGCAGCGCCGGCCGCCCGCGCGCGTGCCATTGTCCGCGCCGCGCAAAAGTGGCGGAATCCGCCCTCCGCCGCGCTCCCGCCGCACAATGCGCCCGGGCCGCGTGCGAGCGCGATTGGCAGCGCGGGACGAGTGCCCGCAGGCACACCCCCTCTGCCATCGGGGCCATTGGCACATGAAGTTCAGGTCTTTTGTAATCATTGCTTCCACGGGTGATGCTGATGTAATGGTAACAAGCAAACTAACTCAAGTTTTTTCTGTTTTATGAAGACAGTCGATGACAGCCATAGCATAGCGATAGCGTTAACAATAACGATAGTGTTAGTCATTATAATGGCGGTTATTATTTCGTATTATTGCCATCATTTCCGTTTGCCCACCGTTTACTTGGTTTCTTACATTTGGTTAAACGGACGGAATGTCAGGTTTAATCAAGCTCGTCTCTCAAGTGCTTTTTTCCAATGAGACAGGTTCTTAGTATCACTATCTTCTGTATTTTTGTCAAAAAAGTCTTATTTTAGAATTTCCATTTTTTTCTTTGTGCTAATAGGAATGAGAGCAGAGGCTGAAATATTAATAGGTCAAATTAATGTTTTAAAAATCTGTATTTTAAAAAACTTTAAATAGGATAACAAGGATGTTTTTTTTTTGTTTGATTCTGCTAGTAAATGGACCACAATGAAACAAAAATAAAAGCTCCTTTCAGCTGTTGAACTTGAATTCCCTTCATTTTTAAATGATAAATATAAATAATTATGTCGGAAAAATATCTGGCAATATAAAACAGTTTATACCTTTTAACATTATTTTATGTTCATCAGCGCGCGTTCAACTGTTTTCCTTTGCAGGTTTTAAACATTCACCACTTTCACAACCTAGGGGTTTATTGTCTGATGATTTTTTTGAAAAACTAGTCGTTTTAAAAAGAAATTTCGTTTATATTAGTTAAAGATATTTTTGATATCACTTTTTATATTTGAAAGTATTTTTGTGAAAGTGTAAGAAAAAGTGTTTTATATTTGAAAGTTTTTAGTTATTGTTCAGAAATTTATGATTGTCAATTAGTAATTTATTGCGATTAGCAATTACAATATATTGTTGCAATAATGTTATAATGCAAAATTATTATATTTATTGTATGTTGAGTATTTTTAATATGTATTTAACCATTCAAACCCGAATGTATTTTGAGTATGTATTTAAATACTTATTTACAATGTATTTTGGCGTAGTATTTAAATTCTAAATTTAAAGTATTTTCTCCAACCCTGCTGATCGCGTTTTTATATCATTTGTCCATTTTATAGAAGAGTAGAATAGCTATGTCAATTAGATGGACTTCTTCCTTCTTTATGTTTACTAGAGCTATGTGAGGTTTACTATCTGGAATTGTGAGATCAGTTTTGATTTTTCTATTCCAAAAGAATTGTAAGTCGCTTTTATTAAAGACCGGAGGTGATTCTTCATCTAACACAATTTTCTAATATTCTTGGTATGTAAGAACTGTTATGACATACAGACCTATTTTAGTTTGTATTAACTAATATTTGTATTGGCTTCTATTTGTAACAGTATTTGTTAAGGAATTTTTATTTTGCATATTTTCTAGTGTTTCTTAGTTCTTATTTTGGAATATAATACATGTACATATTTTACTTTTCGATTACAATAAATTCCGTTTCCTATTCATGACAGATTCATTTGTTATTAAAAAGATGTTTTTAATTCAAGTTAACGTCCGGTGAATCTCCATTAATTGTTTAAAATCCTTGATGAAGTAGATCGTAATGCAACACTATTTACATTCTTGAAATTTCACAAATCATGCTAAAATTATTCGTATGTTGTTCACTCATGATTTTTTGGCTTCCTTCCAAATAGTTTAGCAATTTCTCCCATAAACGTTATTCCAATTATTTATTTGCATTAAATAAAATACTGAAGATTCAACAGACGTTACAATGTCAAGACCAATGTAAACTACCGAGTAGTATTTTACAGAAGTCAGAGAGTGTACTTAAAAGTTTCCTTCCATATTGTGACTACTTGAAGAAACCACTACGTAGGTATAAGTCTTACGGTCTTTGAAAGTGGTTAAAGAACACAAAAATCTTTCCTGGTTAGAATCACGACGAAGCTTGCCAAGGTGTCTAAGATAATCAGGCAGCCATTGCATTCGACAGAATTTCACCGGCGAAGACCGTCTGTGACCTTCAACTTTTCTTCAGAAGACCACAGAATGTCGGTCAGAGCAAGAGACTTTGGGAAGTAGAACAACTGATGTTTTTTCTAAAATGATTTATTTTCCTTGATTGGTAGTAGCAACTGAAGTGAAACAATAATATCTCCACCTTTTATCTATTGAATTCCACTCTAAAAATAAACTTAACGTTTTTCATACACACAAAAAGAGAACCAATTGTATCAGCGTAAGAGCTGTTATGAGACACGCAAAGGCATAACAATAGTGAAGATAATAACTCCGAGACCATTCTCCGGGACGTCTTTTTACTAGTGTGAATAGTTTAAAAGAAAAAATGTCAAGAAACTTGAGCAGGAGGAATTTTTTATAAGTTCAATGGAGAGCTTTTTTACCTAGGAATAGTATAATTTCCAGGGAAAAGTATTTCACTCTACCTTAAGCAACGATGTGGTGAAAAAAGACAACGAAATATAAACTTTGGAATCTGAGCGAGTGTACGAAACGCAACCAACATTTAAACACACTGACTGGCTTTTGAACAAGCAACCTTTCGAACAAACACAGAATCTTACAAGTAAGCTCGCGAAGCATTTACGTTAACTAGATGTTTCCAAATTTGTTTTTGTCTTCAATGATTTTTCTAACATTCGTAAAGGCCATGATGTAAAACAATTACAATCGGAATTATTTCAGAATACGAGGTAACCAAGCAAGCTTAAGTTTTGATTCATACCGCAATACATTGTGAAGTTTCATACTACACGTTAAATTTTATGCTAAATATAGTATTTAATTTTTAAAATTTGGGGCAATGAAATAAATTTATAAGAACGAACGAACAAGTTCGATTTTGAGGCATTCATTTTCTTACTTTTGTTGGTGTTACTTCTCGGTATACTAATGTTCTAAAAGATAAGTAAATACGTTTTCACTAAAACTTACCTCGTGTTTTGCACTGGTAAAGAGAAGGGAAAATCATAGAACGAATACGGCCGATACCAAGTTATTGTATCGTCTTCATTAACATTTACAGGAACAAATGGATGATAACAATAAAGCGGATGAGGACTGCGGAAACGAAATGTACATGAATTACTCAATATTCATATTTATGAAAAACTACGACAAAAAAACTAGATATTGTATTATATTTGAAAATTTTTCAACAAACGTCATTACTACTTTTAAATATTTTTCAACGAAATATTTGCTTTTGTGAAATGAATTATAACGAAAATTTGCATTTCAACTAGGAAAATACACATATTGCACACATCTGACAAACAAGGAAATTCGTTGGACGCGGACGTAAAATGTTCGTTCGTATTACTCATGCTCGCCAACAGAACTGGGATTTGGCAGTGGGGTATACTCAAAATACCACTTCTGAATACCAACTACCTCTTAATATATTTTATCAAACATAAATTTTATAATTCATGCCTTTTTTTTGAAGCTTTCTACCACGGAAATCTCTAGGTAATAAGTACACATTAATTTTAGTGACATTTATTATATGCCCATGTATACATGGTAATTAAAAGATGAACATAAAATTGGAGAATATAGATCATAGTGTAAGTGAAATTTGAATTCGTCAATAAATTTTGACATAGTTTTTCTTTGACACACACCATACTCCGGCATTTTCCGGTTCAGAAAACACAAAATTCAATCACACTACGCATTTTACCGAAACTGGGTTTGAATGCACTGACCACTACGCGAGATTACAAACTAAAAGCATTGCAACGCGTTATAAATCTATGAGTTTACTTACTAAGAGGTGGAAAGCATCCTGTGTGCCATGGCGTAGCGGCCCGAATGATGAGAAAAGGGTCGACTTTTCGTGCCTTTGCGACATCAGCGCTATCTTTAGTTTCCGATCATAAACGACTCCAGTGCATGTCATTATGCCCAAATAAAATCCAATAGAACTTTTAGAAGAAAATAAATTTTAGAAGTGGAACTATGTAGTGAAAATAAAAAAACAATCGCTCAACTATTCAATTAATTTATATTACATAGAAATAAGATATTACTTCAAATGTGAAAAAATCTAAAAATATCTCAGATGTTCTTAGACTGGAGATTTATTTTTCGTGGAGAATTCGACTCTTGACTATTTTAATTTTTGTTAAGATCCGAGATCTTTTGCATATGACGCGTCTGTATCACCGATAATGTGTATAAGAGTTTTAATAACGATAGTTATAATTGAAGAGGTCTCTGTAATAAGGGCGTATACTGGGCCTTCATGTTTTCAGAAAAAGTTGTTTGAAACATTTTCATGTCTATAACTTTTACAAAATACTATAAATTATTCGTTTATCTAATACAACTTTCGTATCACAAAACACAAGTTCTTATAATCTGTAGAAATAAAGCTAAGAATTGGAAATATTGCGATGTATATTTCATATTTTTCCAAATTAATAAAGAAAAATGTGAAATTAATATTAAGATTATTAAATTTTCTATAAGAACGAAGAAAGACAATACTGGATCTTCCAAAATAAAAGCTTTTCTGATAAAATTTTAAAATAATAGAGTGAAAGTAAACTGATATTAGTTGCAAAGCGTTTCATTGTCTTTCATGAAACATTAATAAGAAAATGGTTGTTATTAACCACGCCGTTGCAAAACAATCTATCATAAATAAATAAATAAAATTAAATAGTAAATGTACAAACTATAAAAACAATAGAATAATAGTATATTATGAAACAATGATGAAATGAGGGGTATTAATACACGAGTATCGTAAACTTCACACGAGTGTATTAATACCCATTATATCCAGTTTCATATGGTACTTTTCTACGACTTTTATAAGTTCAACTTTTACATTGAATCGTTTCGTGGCAGTTTACGTGCTGGATTCAGTCAAGGCCACCTTGCGGACAACTACCATACCTGCCGCAGATGGCTTTGGTTTACCAGTGCGAGAGAATACAAATGTCGCTCTTACAATAATGCCAAGGTCACCATTTTCGCTTTTTCTCTTATTTCTGAAGGTGCCAATTCCTCCTCTGATTCGCTAGACATTTCACACTAAAGAATTGTCAGTCAAATGTTCCCTCTACCACTATCACAGCGCTAGTCAAATAGGATCAAAGTGAAATTACGATCCAATTTATTTTATATAATATTCCACCTACAAATTACTGATAATAAAAGAAATAAAAACTGATAAACATAATATAACATTAAGTGGAATTTTAATGTACACAATCGAACAAAACATTTACTAGAACGATTCTCAAAGATAAATGAAGTCGCAATACTTGGTTTGTAAGCTTCTCTGTGATTGGTCAAAAACCTGTATCACAATGAAATCTGTATCGTAATGTGTATCATTGTGCAACGGGCTGCAGGCATTAAATGGCAGCATTATACAATGGAGTAGAAAAATACATTTGGCGACTTATTTGGCACTAGATTAATCTAAATTATTTCATCGTTCTCTTACTCAACCACTTATGTAAATAAGTTTGTAACTTCAATGTAAAAAGCTTCAAAAGACTTCTAATATACCACATTTTTTACTTTTACCGAAACCGAAAAGTCGAATGACGAAAAAACGCGTCTCTCTGTCTGTTGTAAACGCTAGCGCCTAAACCATTCAGTCGATTTTCTCATAAATTGATATCCCTCGATCGATTTAAATAATTTCGAGGTACTCTGAGTACTTCAATTGAAACATCATCAACATTTTCAAAATGTTATAAAAATGGCTGCACATTTGTTGTCTAAACTTTGTTTTGTCTACACTTTGATAGCGTAAACGGCGGTTAAGGAAATGGTCTTACTTTAGTTGAAATAATTTTTCGAAAATTTCCAAAATTCAATTTTTTCGACGTCTTCCTAGAACTACAATATTGAATATTTTAGTTTTTTATTAATGAAATCCAGGTGTGGCTCGTGATTTTCTAGATAGGGAAGGCTGCAAATGCATTACTTTATATTGCATTGCATTGCCTGCATTGCATTTCTACTCACTATCTCTTCCGATACAGACTCAAGGGAATAGCGCTCCTACAGCACATTGGGAAAACTAGTTGATACCCAATTCTTCTCGCTGAGCTGCCTAGTAATGCTATTAGGTGAGCACGCCCTTCTTCAGACCCTACGACTCACCCTTGAAGGCTGCCTGGCCACAGCCTTCGTCCGCCGGTGAGCCTGTGCAGTGAATGCATGACGTCACGCCTTGTCGTTTTACCCAAGCCTTATGGCGGAATGAAGTTGGAGCCTAACGCTTTTGTCTTCCCTGTCAACAGCTTCATATGCGTTACGGACGATCGTTATCGAACTCACAAACAAAATTTTGATAATGTAACTCAGAAAGTCATTATTAATAAATAAATAATTTATAAATATAATTTTAAATTTCTTTTTGGTGGCGATTTCTACAGGAGAGGCTCCGCCTTACAGCCTTTAATGGCGAGCCACGCCTGATGAAATCTGTTGTTTAAAGACAGGTTTTGAAATAAGGTCAAAAATATGAGTTATTTTCGCGTAATTTCCGTGAAGTGTAGATCATTTTTAAAATGTGTGAAACAATTTTTTAAAAAAACGGCTCAATTGTTTTTCTTTTTCTTTTTGTAGGTATCGAAGGATGAAAGAAGTCAGTGTTAGTCTCATTTCCGGCAATTTTTTTTCGAAATTTGCAAAACTTTAACTTTCAAAAATTGCGAAATTGAAAATAGAGATTTTTGTCTTAAATCTCTTCTAAAAAATGAGGACTTTGAAAAAAGTTCACCTACATTTTTTGAAAAACGAGTGGATTTGCGTAATTCAGGATTGAAATGTATGTAATTTATAAAAGAACATTTACTCAAAACTCGTTCAAAATTTTTTTTTCTTCACATTTTTTTTCCGAAGATAAAACAAGAAAGCTTAAAACAATGGCCAGGATTGGGCAGTATTTATATACTTGTATTTGAAATATGTATTTTAAATACGTTTTGTATTTGAATAACTGTATTTTTGAGTTTTTGGGACATGTATTTTAGTGACGTATTTAAATACATAAAATAGGTGTATTTAAAAAAGAAAATAGTTCAAATACAGATGAAGATACCAAGATTGTTTTTCTTTGATTCTGCTAGTGAATAAACCTTATTGAAACAAAATAAAAGCCTCTTTCAGCTGTTGAATTTAAATTCTTTTCATTTGTAAATTATAAATCCAAATCATTAAAAATACTGGACAATTATCCAACAACAAAAAGTGCGTTTATTCCTTGTAACGAGTCTCGACAATGCTCTTTTTGTCTATTTTATTTCTTTGAATGTATTTTTAGATAACTTACCCCATTAACAATATTTACTTCAGAAATGGCTTTTGCGAGGGTTTTATATTGCCCATAAATGCCAATTTGAGAGATAATTGTCTAATCGATCGTTAAGAGCTTATAAGTGACTATATTGAATTTTACGCATTTTTAATAAGTTTTGTCCATTATATTTTGTTTTGTACAATCATTTTTTGAGAAATCGCTGATGGGTAATTTTTACCAACCAAGTAACAATCAACAATGGATAATTTTTTACCAAACAAGTAAAATCTGCCAGTGCATTCTCCGATCAAGAAGCTCTATGCCCTGTGTGATCTTTCCTGTAACGCGTCGAGCAGGGACACCGCTTAGGGCCGATTTCACCAAACGAAGAGTAAGAATTTACTCTGAAGTAAATTATGTTTACACGAGAGTATCTTTTTTGGAGCGTTTCACCAAGACTTTACTCGACTGTAAATCGCTTACACGAGAGTAAAATCGAGAGTAACTTTACACGGCGGAAATCCGTCGAGTAAAATACAGAGTAAGCTTAGTTTTCAACGTGCGTGTACCTCCGACGTGTTGTTATGGCTTGACGATTGCGAATGATGATATTTGAAGATGATTCCGGCGATGATTCGGAATATTATCCTCTAATGCGAATGTAGGAGAGAATGGATTGTTTTCCAATTATGACGATCGAGATTTTGTCACTAGGTTTTGTTTGACCAAATCATCAAATCAGCTCCTATTTTGAAGAATTGAAGCTGATTTAGAAACGAATAATTTGCATACTAAAAATAAATAAATATAAAAAATATATTCAAGTAGTAGAATAATTTCATAATCTATTGTTTCTGAATTGTAGGTGCCCATCTTACGAGTACACGCAATCAGTCCAGAGTCCAAATCAAAACAGGATATGTCTATTAAAAATCATTTAAATTGTGTAAGTACGAATTTTATTTGTGAAGTAAATTGTTAACTCATCGGGTACATTGTAAACTGTGGAGAACTTTGTAAATTTATTTTTCACCGATGTGGATACGAACAAAAGAAAAAATAATAACTACTAGATATAAAAGGACTTATTCATTTATTTAGTCAAAAACAATAATAAACTGTATATGACGTATGGGGAAGAAGATCATCTGCGTACGTTTTCTTGAGTTCCAGAATTCCTTCCCAACGTTTTAACTATAACTAATAGTTGAATGATGTATAAAAGTTTAAAAAATAAAACAAACAAAATATATAATACAATTTAAAAAAGCGCGAGGTTAACAACATTTGAAAAACTAGACATTTTCGTACTAGTTCGTAATAATATACATTCTAAAATCTAGACTAAGAAATATTAAGAAATAAAGATACAAAAACTAAGAAATAAGCTACGCTATTTCAAATCACCACACAAAACTAAGACTAAGACGACGCAAAGAACTCGAAAACTGAAATGACAGGAAATAACCAGAGGTTCCCGTTGGTCCACAATGGTTCACAGCGTCACTCTCGCTCAAGGTCTCTTGAATCGCTCTCTGCTGTGTATGAGAAATTGCGTGTTCAGCGGGTGCGCGGAGTAAATTGGGGAATATGTACTCTAGAGTAACATAACCCTCCAGAAGCGTGGTGAAACGCTCATATTTTACTCGAGAGTAACTATCGTGGGATAATGCTTACTCTCGAGTAACTACTCTTAACTTTACTCGGCTGTTGGTGAAACCGGTCCTTGGAGACGTATGAGAATTTGACACCGTGCGGGTTACCTTAAACACTTCACAGGGCGCTCCAGAGAACAGGAAATTGCTCTTGTCTTACGATCTTCGCAATGATTAGTGAGCTATCTGTTCCTAAGAACTCAACTATCTTCAAAATAGCGATCCCGGCATCTTTCGATTTTAGAAAGTAGAATTACACAAGATAGGCGGAGTTTACTTCCATAATTTTGTATTGATTTCGAATTTTGGTGCACCCATCTCGCCCAGTTCTCCAACTGGGCCAAGAAATGGGATACGTCCGGATAAACCCTGCGAAACGTCAAGCCAAAATCTTCACGTTCTGTAGACCAAATAATCCACCCCTCTCAAATATCAAGGAGAAAATATAACTTGGCTCCCAAACAAGCCAGTCGAATATCTTGGTGTATATTTTGATAGGAGGCTCACTTGGAAATCAAATATTCTTTACAAAATAACTCTGGCCACCCATAGAACCCACCAATTGCATTCCATATTCAAAAAGTCATCACCCGTGCAAACTACCCGGGCTACTCACCTATACCAATCAATGGTCCGTCCAATCTTATCTTACGCTTCTCCTATATGCGCATCAGCCAGCAAATCAAACATCCAAAAATGCAGATTTTCCAAAATAAATTCTTCGGAACCATTACAAAAGCTCCTTGTTTGTACCTAACTCCCAGTTAGATAACGAAGTCGGCATTACTCCAATCTTCCTCCATTTCTCCCTCCTATCCTCTCGCTTCTATCCTAAAATTCCCCAGATTCCCTCAGCTGTACATTTCAAAATCGGAAATCAAAATCCTCCCCACAATAGACTAAAGCGGAAACTACTACGTCAGTTGTTCGACTCTCCCTTATTAGCATGTTCCCGATGTGGTTGCACATTTAATGCACGTGTACTCAATGTATTCATGTCAATACTTTTTCTTAAATAATGCTAGTATAATTCAATGTACCCCTAATTTATCGTAATCGGATGTTGATGGCCTTCGGGCCAAGAAGAAATAAATGAAAAAAAGTTTGGTGCATGCCAGATCAATAAATTTGCTGCTCCTGTTAAGCATGTTTGCTACAATGCCAAAAGAGTAAGTTTCAAGAACTGCATTGCTAAAGGAGTGAATTTATGGAAAAGATTCATAGCGAAAATATGGAAAAAATTCATATGGAAATGTATTTTTTTGCCAGTGTTGTGAAAAGGTGGTAAACTGTGCAAAAAATAATTTCTTACAATATAAAAACACTACAACTCGTGCAAAAAATGCGAAAAAAAGTGAGAAAAACGATTAAAACCTTCTTCAGCAAGTGCAGTCAAAAGATGAAGACAAGAAAGAATTTCAACACTAACTTGTGCCATACCCCAAACATTTCATTTTCAAAACTTGAAAATCCAACATTTAACCAGTTTAACCAACAAAATATACAAAATATAAAATTCCACACGAGCGAACTCTTAGGAAATATTATCTTACTCCGCAATATATTTTGACACTCGAAGATATTCGATTTATTTTCAGAGAATTGTGTTCATCATTTATGCAGTACGTATTACGTATATGCCTATTTTCCTGCGTATTTTTAATTTTTTAAGTGCCTATTTGCCTGCCTATTTTCGACCATTTTAGTGCTTTCATATCCGAGCTCTACTTATAACCTAGTTTATATTTATCCGCGCTAGTTGAATGACCGTTTTCGTTTGCGAGTTTTATACATTCGTCAAATAGGGGTTTATTGTCTGATGATTTGTTTGAAAAACTGGTTGCTTCAAAACGTAATTCCGCTTATGTGAGTTAGATTTATAAGTTATTGTTCAGAAATTTCTGACTGTCAAATAGTTATTTATTGTAATTGTCAACTACAATAAATTTTTCCATTCAAAACAATAAAAAATGATTGTATTTACTGTATTTTGTGTATTTGAAGTATTTTAATTACGTATGTATTTAGCTATTCAAAACCTAACGTATTTTGAGTATATATTTAAATATTTGTTTAGGAAGTAATTTGGCGAAGTATTTAAATGCTAAATTTAAAGTATTTTGCCCAACCCTGATAATGGCGCTGTTCTAATTTCGTTGTGCTACCTGAATTTTTGAAAATTGGAAATTTAGAAGTAATGCAAGAAAGTACTGTCGACTCCTGTTATAGTGAACTTGAGGGGACTAACACTTTGGGTTCACTATATCCGAGTTTCACTATATCCGATGATGTCAAAATTAAACAGAATTTCTCCATAAAGATTGATATTATTAATATAGAGATACAGCAAAATACATTAACAGCACGAACTGAAAACTTCAATATCTTTATTTGTCCTTAAAAATCAATTTCTTTTCAAGTGTTTTTCATTAGTAATTTCTCTAGATCTTTCTCCAGAGTTCTTGCTCTCTCCTTACTTGATTCTGCATTGTGCTCTGTATCTAAGTAACTTAATGCAGTCTTGACATCCTTCAAAGCCTCTTGCATTGTTGGAATCCCACTCTCCGAAAGCCTTTTTACTCGTCTAGTAATATACGAGATGCTTTCGATTGCAGGTTGGGGCAAGCGGGTAATGAAACTGATCGCTTTTCAGCGCGGCATGGCGGATATCGCCAGGCTGTGCTTCGTGCTTCCTGTCGCCCACGTTAAAATCAACGCACTTTGTCCCGCGGAATATTATTAAGAAACACAAAAATTGAAACTGAAGAAGCAATCACGCGTCGCCGGCGCCTATTGCAGCCCACGCAGGACACGACCTTTGTTTTCGCAGTGAAACAGTGGCATAAGGTCATCAGTAAGGTACACATTCCCGGTCTCTTACCTTCACTTCAGGGGATACTTTTATTATGGCCTTTGGCCTACGACATTTTTTCAAGCTGCCTACTATGGGAACTTGTGGCACTGAGGCACTTGTGGCATATTCTTTTCCAGGTTGGAATTAATTTCCGAGACGTATTTCCTACGTTTACTATATGCCGACGTTCAGATTCACTATAACCGAGTCTTCTTATGCTTCTTTGTAATGTAAGAGAAACGGGACCATTGACTTATGTTGTAACCAATGGTTCACTATATCCGAATTCACTATAACTGGCAACGACTGTATTTGGCTGTAGCATCGCCAGATTATTTTTTTTCCATATCGACAAGTTAAGATTTCACTGATGAACGCATATTTGAGAAAAACTCCATTGTTTTAGAAGCCTGTAGAGACAAAGTAAATATAACAAGGTTGAGAATATGACACAGCAATGTAACTCACCCCTATCTATTTTCCAGAATATCCAAATAAATATGTAAAAACTATAATAGAGAAATGACTGTAAAACATACTGTTAGAGTGTTTAAAAGTTAACAAAATTTTGAGATCTATTAGTACATTATTCTAAGAAACTAGTCGAATGTTTGAATACTAAATTAAGTTGTATGAACACAATAGCATTTTTTAAATTTAGTGAATTTTACAATTTTATTTGAAGATAGCTTACAAAAGCATTATTTGTGTTATTATACCTTAAGGAAGACATTATTACCATTGTAATCATTTCAAGTGTTAATATTAATTTAATCTAATATATGCAGACAAGAAGTCGCTGATGATCTCGATGTTAAAAAGCGTCTTAAATAAAGCAATTAAAAAAACTGGAGAAACGAATGCCACCTTACTAGAAACAAGCGTTTTATCCTGACATTAAACCTCATTCAAAACCAACGATAAAAAATCTTTACTAGAAGATTTTTGTTTTGTTTTGTTGCATCCGATAGGAAGTGAATTACTGATAGGTATTATTAGATTTTCAGTTAACATAACAAAAAAGAGCACAGTGTTTGGGTTTTTCTTACACTCAGTTTCTAGATAATAATACACAATACTGTTGTAATCATGATGGCAATATAAAAAAAAATAATTAAATCCACATTAGTCTTTGTAAAAGTCAAATTCAATTGTAAGTATTCGACTTTATTTATTTTTCCACTAAATTATTTTAGTCATCCCTTATTTTATTATAAGCTTAATGTCTTCTTTAAAGAATTTCATACGGGATTTAGCAAGTATCATTCGGATTGCTTGCCATGTTGACTTTACACTGAACATTAACCACGTAAGTGTGTTTTAGGTCGTGTAAATCCGTAGTAAACTCGGTCCTGAAATATTGGATTATCAGCGATTTGTCACGGGCTTTCCAAATAAAATAATTTTAGGCGTTTTCTTTGCCCATAATATTGTTTATTGAAAAGGCAGTTTTCGAAGACAGCTATCATCGTCAGTTTCCCGCTGTTTTGAACCTAGAAAACGTCTCGGTCTTCAAATATTTGTGTTTCTGTGTATCTTGTAAGCTGGTTGTTTTAATACTTGACATTTTTATTCGCAATATTCTCTGAACGTCTGGTCCATTTTTGGGGGTACACGTTTGGATTATCAAAATATCGCTTACGTGATTTATTCCTTGAGTAATGGAATTTTGTGTTGAATATACTGTTGGATGGATTTTTTGTTGTGATTCCCTATCCCTTTGGCCTAAAGAGTCAATTCGATTTTTGTGAGTTTCAAGTATTTATCCCCATTATTATATTATAAATTACAATTTCTGCATTTCTGCATTTATTTTCACTCTGCATCTCCATATACGAGAATTGGAGCATACGTTAAGGCAACTATTTTTTTTAGAGAATACGAGCACGGTGGAAAATGTGAAATATACACATTAAAGGACAAGGTAAAACCAAGTGCATAGACATTTAACGCCACACCAAAATTGTGTTTCTCATATTTATTGAGGTATTTGAAATAACAGTACTGGTTCATGTCAAGTATTTTAGCATATGCGAGTTCACAACATTCAAATAGCATTACATACTCGTTCTAAACCCCCGATTTGGCAGATGCTCGATTACAGCACGTGACACTTCCGTCCGCGCTCTCAGAGGTCGTCACGTCTATTGCTGACCACTGGTTGCTCCGCGCCCTCGCTGAAACTCTCCTGCGCATCTCATGACTGTCCGGAAAGGAAGGGCATTTCTACCAAGAGCTTCCACCAATTCCCTGTGCCATTCCAGGATATTTCTCCAACGGAGAACGGCTGTCTTGGAGTGTGAGTGCTTCTTGAAACATTCATCTCGAACGGCGGTAGTTGGACATATAATTTCACGATGCTCTCTGTGCTAATAGAGAGATCCTGTGCTAACAGAGGCTAATAGAGACAGGTATTTTGAGAGAAAGCAACACATTTCTCGGTATCAGGGTCCCCAAGACCTTTTCTTGGGCCAAAACCTCGCCATTGATTTTTTGCTTTGTTGTTTAACTTTCTCTGCCCTGTGAATACGAGAAAGTAAAAATATAGGTGTTTATTAAAGCTGCTCATTAATGAGATGTGGTGTGAATCTCACACCATTTTGTAAAAAATATTATAAAAAATATAAAATCCTAAAACCAAGAAAGAAGCAAAAATCGTCTACTTGCATAAATTATAAAATAAAATGGCACACCAAAAAGTGAAAACGACAGCATTGAATTATTTGGAAAGCAACGATAGGCAGACCTTACAATTTTGCAGTGTCATTCCGAGAGATAACAAGTACATTTCGGCCAGTCCGTGCTATCAGAGGACTAGGGAACAGAAACGTAAAGAAAACTAACTCGAATAGTAAGGATAGGCCCTTTAGCACCAGGCAACGTTCAGCGCCAGCCCTATCGCCGTACCGTCCACAGCAGGACGTCATTCAGGCAGCTGCCCGCACCGCGCCCGGCGCCCTATGCGTTGCCCTCGTCAGCACCCACACCCTCCCCCTCCCCCCCGTCCCATCCTCCCCCTTTTCCTTCCATTGGCGGGGGCGCGGGGACAATTGACTCGCGCAAAGAGGGCTAAGGCGGCCGGCGCGGGCAGAGCGAAATTCGATTTCACGGCTCTTGCGCGCTCTTGGAGACCGCGGCGGACGATCAAACGCCCCTCCAATAGAGATCCTCGCCCCCATAGCCCCCGCCTCCGCCACGGCGGCTCCTGCTACGTCACTCGCATTAGCTTGTCACTGCTATCCCTTCTCCTCCCACTCGCCACATGTGGTCTCAACCGGTGTGCCGGAAACAACTTACAAGAGTAGTGAGAAAGCTCAAAAACTTGGTTTTTAAAACGAATTAAATTGATGATAATGCAACAATAATTAATAATTTACTAAACAAGTCGATAAGGAAATACTTTATCTGCGAGAAGAAGATATTACCTTTTGAATGATGATACAAGCAATGGTAATATTTCTCGAGTTGGTAAAGTATCTCTATCGTCATGTATAATACTCGATTTTGTTTTATTTCAATTTTTAGTAAATTCAAGGTTAAAAAATGTTGACTTACGCAGGAGAAATTGCTGCGTTACCGCCGAGGAATGCCCAGGAGTGCAGATTTTTTTATCATAAGTAGGAGTTAAAGAGCTACAGTAGCATATCATTGATATGCTACTGAACTCCTACTGTATATCTTTAATAATAATAATAATAATAATAATAATAATAATAATAATAATAATAATAATGTAATTAATGAGAAATTGCGGAAGCACATAATCTAACATTTGCATCTTTCGGTCAAAATTGAAACAAATTCATTGTTTTTGTATTTTTGTACTATTTTCTGACAAGGTTTGAAATCTGACCTGATTTTTTATAATGAAAGATATTTACTATTTACATGTGCTGAGGTCGCACACTGGAAGTGGCCAAAACTGTCGTTGCACACTGGAAGTTACTGAAAAAAAATGTCAGTTGCCACGCTGTTTTCGCTAATGCCATGGACAACCTTTGTCGCAGCGAACGACTCACATAGTGCTGTCATTGCTTGGTAGATCTGTATTTATCGGTTATGTCTGACGACGGAAAACAGAGGTGCATTTCGGATAGTGTAGTGCCTCGGTATACTAAATCTGTGGATTTATTTTGTATATTCGTTAATTAGTTACTAGGGATTAATCGCAGTTAAAACGGCAATCGATTATTTTATACGATTAATAAACACAATTAAATTGAATATATTTAGGTCTATTAATCTATAACTCAATTAAAATTTACGATTACATAGTTCGATCATTTCCATTAAATTTTAGTTTTTTTTAAATTCTAAAGTATTTAGATTTTTTAATGCTACAAATTCGACAAAAGACGAGCTTTATCGTAAGCACCTGTTGACAATGTGGCGTATTTGGCAAAGCGTCTGTGAGCGGCCCCGAAGGCGATGGTTAACTCATTCATTATAATAATATAAATCAACCAATTATTGGTTTCCGAGTCACTCGGAGCCGTTTTGTCGAACGAAACGTTGATAGTCGCAGATGTTGTTTTTGAGCTAATTCACCAGGTACAACCAGCAAGGATAAACATTAACTGACTCTTAACTGGGGTATACTGAAAACACATTCAACTGAACCATCTTACGAGGACATTGACGAGTCTGTATCAAAAATAATAGGTTGGCAAACAATGGTAACTATTCTTGCCCGCCTCGGACACACCTTAGCATCAAACCGGATTTCTGTGTATCAATGTCGAAGAACTAGTGCCCGGAAGAAAAAGGGTCGCGCCGCGCGGCATTACGGGCTTTTTAAGATCGAGGGGGTCATTACTCATTAGCTTAGTGTTTCGCTGCCTTGAAATGGAACTCGTGCCAGTAGGAGCGCTTGTTCCCTCGGGGAACATTCTCTGAGAAAAGATAGGGCTGCACAAATCCCGCGGGAACGATGATTGCCTCGTAAAAAGTGTGGAATTTGGCTACTATTTTTTCAATAAATTACAGGGAGTGACAACAGCTTTTTCCCATAGAACACATAAATAGTTAGTATCTACCTACAGAAAAAATAAGGCCAGATTTCGAACTGTACCTGTTTAAAGGTCCCTTGTGTTTAAAAAAACCCTTTTCTCACATTTCTTACACGATCAGAGGCTACTTAGGGTTCACTCAATTTACGGGTGTATTAGAAATTTATAGTACAAATATTCAACCGACACCTAACTACTTTTTCCGTGAATTTAAAAGAAAAATATACTAATATAATAATTTGTTGCGTCTGCAAGCATTTTACAATGCATCTGACGTTTCGGGAAGACTGATGGTACATTAACTGTTGAAAAGTAAAGGGCCATCCTAACATTCTCTTTGATCACTTGGAATCTGGACGGCAATCTTGATCGATATTAGGGTCCTGCATGTAGATGTAATTCTTCTTTTCTCTTCTCCATCTTCTCCTTCTTCTTCTTCTTCTTCTTCTTCTTCTTCTTCTTCTTCTTCTTCAAGGCTTCATGCCCTTAAAAACTTGCTTCTGCCATTCTTCTCTGTCTATTAAATTGTCAATTTAATTATACAGAGATTTCGATATTCTGATCACACGTGCTACGGAGTGGGGATATCCAGAGGGTCTACCCCCCATGTAGTAGGTCCAAAAAGGTCTCATTTTTTTATAAGTTGTTTTAAAAAATCGTGCCTCATCTTTCTTCCCATGTTCTCTGTGAAGTTTGCCCCGCATGTTCCTAGTACGTTGCCTGCACACTTCATGCACGTCCTCCAACTAAAAAATGCAGAAATACATAAAATTGTCGTTTTTATTACGAAATACTATCTTAACCTCTCGTAGATGAAACTAGACATTTTAAATAGCTAAAGTATGCAAAAGACTCAACCCTCCCAAAAATAATAGGATTCTAAAAATCTTATTTTATTAAATACATATCAAGAAATATGAACATAACGATTCATGTTATAACAAAAAGATATTAAAATAACTTCCATCTTTCATCATAATTCCCTCCGATACACATATTTTGTCCTTAATGCTTCCAAGATATTTTAGAAGGGTCAGGCTACAAGAGTGTCATTCGATTCGCCTTCTCATGAAGAAGTTGAACACCTCTGTAGTTGCCTAAAAACCTCCAATCCACGTTTTAGATGTTTTAAACTCTCCTAACAAACTTCTTTTTCAGGAATTGACTTAGAATGCTCTAAAATGATCTCAAAGTGGTCGTCTTTGTCATAAGAAGACAAAGACGCAATGAATGATCCCGCACTTTCCTCAAATTCTAGACTCTAAGCAGTCTAAATGTAACGAACATACGCAGGTTACACGATTACTATAAGTAGGATTTATTTTTATTCATATTTAAGATGTTTACAAAAATAATATATTAATTTTAGGAAAAATATGTTTTGTTTATTTGTAATGTTTGAGAATTTGGAGATTTAACCATTGGCTCACCTCCGACATGAGCTGAAATTGCTGGGAATTTTTTAGTATTTGGTATCGTATTGGCTCCCAGCGTTGTATGTAAAATTTGTTTCCCATATTCACCGACACAACAACGGTCTCAGACATATCCATCCGATTATTAGAGACGTTCTCGACTAAGTGAATACGGGATCTGCTTAGGATGGGTATATTTTCAGGATTTAATTTTTCAGGATTTAATTTTTCAGGATTTAATTTTTCTGGATTTTTAGACAAAGTGCTTTTAAATGTCAGAAGTATGACATGGCCGCAGTGAATTTTCTGCCATTCGAAAATCCACACATCTCAGTCAGGATCGTTCTCTGGGCGTTGAGATGTCGGTAAGCAAACCACTTCCATCAATGGGCGCATTTTCTTTTTAAATATTTTTTGAAGGCCAATCAATCCGTATTTTTAGAGTAAAAAGAAACGATTTCGCAAGCCCAGAAGAAGCTCCAGAAGCGAGAAGTGCCGGTGGCATGGGGGTTGGAAGCCGGCGTGGCGCGGCGCCTGCGGGAGCAACTCCTTTCGGCGGCGGCGGTGCGGGGGCAAATAAGTAATGCGCTGGAGCACGGGCGCCGGCCCTGGTCATGAATTAATGGTCGGCGCTCGGCGGGCCCCGCGCCGGCCAGCCCCAGCCGCTCGTTCGCTCGCTCGCTCGCACGCGCGCAGGAAGGGCATCGATTAGCCTCCACCCGCACCGGACGCCGCTGGAGGCCCTAGATGTAGAGAGTAGCGCGTTTCTTTGCGCCACCGATTCCGCCATTTTATATTCAGTTCATTGATTATTTCGTGTTTCTGGACGCCATAACTGCTATGGTCATTAGTCTAGTATATGTAATACATGTTTTTTTTTATCACCGGAGGTGATGGTGTTCTTCCCCCGCAGAATGGTTAAATGCGGCGCCGACCTATATGTCGGCTTGTTTTTCCTTCCATCCTTCTTCCAGGTACCAGCTGGCATGATCCCAGGTGGGACAAGCTGTAAGCTCCCGACTTGTCAACCGATTGATGGGGTAAGGAAGAGGAAGGGAGGATCGCGCGCGGTCCGTGGCCCGTTTGTTAGGGTACTGCTCCGGCGTTCACCTTGTGTTGATCGGAGAAACCACTGCAAATTACCGATCGAGCAGCCGGTTGCTAGAATTTTCTTCCTGAGGCTGAATTCGACCTAGCTATTTAGCTAGTGTAGAACCACCGTCGCGATTCGAACCCTAGAACTTCCCGGCCAGAGGCACTGCAATGGCATCCATTAATGTCCTGAGCCACCTCAGCCAGTTATATCCAGTTGAACTGTTTTATGGGTGAATTGGGAAACACTCATCTTCCCAAAACCAATGATAATATTCTCGAAACTCTCCACAATGTCTTCGATTGTTATAATATCTCCTTAACTTCTAAATGCAGTCTGGCGGTGCTATCAAGGATAATAAATGGTGGCGGCCGCTCAGATTGTACTACTCTATCTAGACGCCGCGCTGCAGGACGGCTAAGGTGGCGGTCATAGTGGATCTGGTATTTGCCGAAATTTCGTTCGGCTGAGGTCCGATATGCCGGATTTCTTCAAACACATGATGATATTCTGAAAGTGAAGTGAACCTCGAAGACCTCTTCCGATGGCGTCCGAAAACATGGGCTCTCGGACGAAGATCTGTTTCGTTCGGTTTGGATCTCTGATGGTGGCCGACCGAAATTTTTGAAAAAATAGGCTTTACCGTGGCCGTCGTCTTAACATTGATTCCGGGATGTTTTTCTCTACCTTGGCGGAGAGCTTTCGGTAGATTTTTATGTTGAAAAGTTTTATTTGTGCTTCAGAAGTTCATAGTAAACATAAATTTTAAACATATTACCGTTACCTGGTTTCTTCATTTTTGGATATTTACATGATTTTACACCTATTTGTTTAAATTTTTGTTTCATTTAAATTTAAATTTAATTATTGCCAATCTGATGAATCAAATAACGATTCATGTATATGCCGGAAAGAGAGTACAGTAATTGACAGTGTTTTCACCAATATAGTCGTAGAAGCATTGAAATATACGTTTTGAAACTTTGAACATTGAAATATTTCTATAATTCTTCCAGAATATTTTAGAGTACCCATTAAGCTTTCATGCATTGATCTCCTATTCATACGTTTGTTTCGTATTGACTGCAATCACAGCAAACTAATTATTTGTTGCTAACTTGGGTAGCAAAAGAAATTTTCCATTCTAAAACATACAAGTGAGTCCAAGTAAAGTGTGAATTTCGTCGTTTTCTGTTTATTTTGATTGGCCTGTAAATGCATTTCACTGTGAAATAGGAACGATTCACAATTCTGACATTCGTTTAAAGTGTCGTAATGAATGTTTCGAATTCATCGTTACTTATGACGATAAATATGCGTTTTCTGAGTTAGAAGTGTGTTATGCAGAGAATAATACCATTGACGACAGGATTCGTATGATTAAAGAAATATCAACGTAATATTAACGTACAAAAATTGGGTGCACTGAATGATCCATTGCATCGTCATCCATATTCTTCATTAGCGCAAAATCTTACGCGTTCGTGCTGCGGTTTACTAAACACGGCCTGTGGACCCCAGTTATATTGATTTGTGCAGACTTGCTAAATCTGAATTCGAAGGTTCTAATGCAACTGTGGATTTTTGAAATTCAGTGAATTCTGTCGCTTTTGTGGGGAAGGAAAAAACAACTCAGAAGCAGCCCCCTAAAATTATCCTACGACTAAATTTTATTACATGTGTTCAGTTTCAGGGATGAGATGCTTGCTTTTATGTGCAATTGTTTTATCCTTAATGGTAATTTAGATGATTTCGTATATATGATGGTTTATATTTGGACACCACGGCACAATTACAAAGCGACAGCCTTCTGTTCATGAACGGGATTCGAATCCACAATCTTATCAGAGTGGGTTACCCGTTGCAGCAGCCTCCGCCATTAAGCTCGTCCAACCTCCATTAAACGCTTGTAATAAAGTCGTAGAATCGCGTGCTCGCAAAGTAATCCACAGAGGAGCCCGGCGGCTGCGGCCATTGAACCCGTGCGAGGGGCCACGCGGGGCTTCGCAGTCGAGTGCGCAGAAAGACGAGCTACGCGCGCGCGCGCGTGGGCCAGCGGCCGGGCGCTTATCGCCGCAGGTGTCGCGTGTCGTGCGCGCACGCGTGCACCACCGCCACCGCCGCCATCGCCACCCACCGCCGCCCGCCGCCGCCCGCCGCCGCCCGCCGCCGCCCGCCGCCGCGAGTCGCCGCCGCCACCGCCGCCACCGCCGCCGCCTAATTAATTTCTCGAATGGCGGGTCCGCTTGGCCGCCGGCGGCGGTGGGCGCTGGGGGCGGGGCAGCCACACGCGCCGCCGCGGCTCCCGTGGGACAGAGGGCGCGTGTGTGCCGCTCCCCCCCACTCCCTGGCGCTTTTCTGGCGCCAACTAACTGATTCGTCCTCCCTCACCGACAACCCAAATCTAGCCACGCTCTCCCTGCTAGGGATGCGACATCCAAGTCGAGGTTTTCAATAATTGATTACTAGTGATACCGGGCGCGTCAATGGATAGGACATTAATCCCGTACGTTTAGTGCATGTTTTTGCACGGGAGGTGGCGGTGATCTTTGTCCCGCTGGATGGCGAGATCCAGTGCGGACCTACCGTCGGCTAGCGGGGTTTTCCTCAACTAGGTATCTCCCACCAGTGGGACCCGCCCCAACCGGGGCAAGCTTTAAGCTCCTGACCGGTTTCCCGGCATATGTGGTAATGTATGTAAGGGTAAGTTTGTGAAGGGGGTAGGATAGAACAAGGATTGGGAAGGAAAGATCGCGTGCGCTCCGTGGCCTGTTTGACAGGGTAGCGGGGTTTCCCAGCTTCGCTCCAGCATTTGCCTAGTGTTGATCGGAGAAACTACGGAAAACTATAACCAATTAGAGCAGCCCGCTGCTAGAATTATCCTCTAGACAGCAACAGAACTCGATCTACCTATCGGGATAGTGTCAAAAATCCTGCTAAAGTCGGGACTCGGACCCCAGATCTCCCAGTCAGAGGCACTGCAGTGAAATCAGTTGATGCCCTGAGTCATCTCTCCTGATGTTTTTAAAATATGTTTTGTTGAAATATCGATATTTTAAACAACGATTTATTAAAGTAGATGATTTTTAACTCCCAAGTTTTGTGGCGATATTTGTACGTTTTCAATATTTTGTTTGGAAATAAAAAAGATTCACAATCACAATTTGTAAAAGTTAAAATATTAAGTAATATATTAATAAAGCGGACGGCGTTTGTACTATTTTCTTTGAGCACACTATCTCTCGCCTGAGAGATGACCCCGATCTGAGTTTTCCTACGCCTAACATCGAATTTCTCAGGAAGGATGCGTCATGGCCCACGATTTTTCGTCGTTCGAACACACAAACACAATGGTTTCGTAAATAATTTTTTAATGTTTTAATTTTTATAACATTTTGATTATGAAACTTTTTCATTCACAAAACAACACATGAAAAACGTGAAAACATAGAGATTATATCATCAATGTTAAACAAACATCGGCTTTAATCAATCGTTTTTAATATAATTTATACATTTATAAAGGTCGATGCCAAACAACTAGGTCTTGAGCGACCACAAGGTTGTAATACAGTCAGATATATTTACAAAGTATTTCTGTATGTTGAGTCTTTTACAAAGTATGTTTCAATAAGTTACAATATGACAAATACAGTAGGTTACTTTACATAGTATTATACATTACTGTGGATAGTTCAGACACTTCACCTGGAGGAAGGCATCAAATAGATATTATTTTATTGGTATGAAAGTAGTTGAGTCTTTGAACATACACGGGCACTTGTGTTAGTTTACAGATTTTTGTGATGATTGAGTTCCACAAGAGAAATCCAAAATGTTTTAATGGTGGTTTTTGGTTAATTTTATTATTTGTTTCTTGTAAGCATACCATATCAGGATTATACTTGTTAATTAGCAGTAGCAAATTCTCTTTTGTGGATTAAAGCCATGTATATTCCATTGGAGAATTGTATATGCCATTTCAAGAGCAAAATTTGGAGAGAGTGTTAGTTTGAATCTTCATCACTAGTTTCACTTAAGTTTGCCAGTTCTCTTCTTATGTCAATATTTTTTAATTTCTTTTTTAAATTTGTGAAACGTCTTTTTATGTTTTTATCCGTAAGGAGGGGGTAGGTATCTTCTAACATTTGTAGTAACAGTTTGATATCTGGAGTGAATTCCAGAACAGCTTCCTCAACATTTATGCAATTTTTGGTTTTTTCAAAAAGACTTTTTAGTTGTAACCAATTTAAAACATATTTGTTACTTGGTTCAGATAATGTTCCTTTGAGTGGGGCAAGTTGATTTTCTAGTCTATCAGATTCCTCTGCAAGAGAAATTTCAAGTTTTGACTTTTTATTGTTTTTTTGGGTTTGATTTAATCACTGTAGAATGGATTGGTGGACATTATCCATTATCTCTGGTGTAATCAGTTGTATGTTGTTAGTATCTGAGACACTTTCTCTAAGAAAGGTTAGGTTTTCTTCACCTACAACTGAATGTAACGTCTGATGTCTCAGATTTAGAAGATAGACTAGATAAGGGACGTTTGGCATATTTTGTAGGTCTGTTGTCAATCGGAGGATGAGCAGTGGAAGAGGGTTTAAGAGTTGGGAAGGAGGAGGGGGACAGCTCATTTTTTTCATTGGGATTAACTTCACAGTACCCAGAGGGGTTATCTTTTTGTTCATTCATTGGGCAGTTGTTAGCAAAATGTCCGTGATCCTTACATAGAAAACATGATATAGAATCTGATGATGGATATATCCAGAAA